>NW_024102834.1:23687345-23773100 GCF_013122585.1 Styela clava
CTAAAGAGCCCAGAAGTATGTGCACCAAGATGGCGCACAACCTGAATGTAGTATGTGTACCAGGTTAGGGTTCAGGTTGTGCGCCATCTTGGTGCGCATACTTCGAAAACGCCAAAACTAGTACAGGTTCGAGATTTCAATATTGTCAAATGAAACTCTCTAATAAAAACAAGTTGTCAAACTACAAGCCAAATATCTGCAATTCATTTTTTCTTGATTTTCTCGAAAGTGGCTCGAACGATCCAAGAAATCACGTGCAGCAATCGAGCGTGTAATTAGGCCCATGTTAATTATAAAACATGTACTAAAGATCCAAACAAAATTCATACACACACTAAAAGAAAAGAAAGAAAGGAAAATAAAGAAAAAACCAGTATCGGAAAGGAGAGTGAAGTCAAATTAAACGACTGTCAGAGAATCCAAACCCGGACATCCTGATACAACTTTGCATAAAACTAACAAATGTGATTTTTATAATATTCTCACTTGTAACATCACTCATTTTAGTACTCATTGTGTTTTTATACAATGTATTTATGCGATTTTGAATCCCAACAAAACTCTTCACAAGATTAGTAGATACTATAGATGGGAAGGACCTGTTTTTACTTTGGTTGGATATTGGCTGCATGCTCAGTATAGTACACCCTGGGTGATGTGGGGAGAGTGGATGGCATTCAGATCCAAGACTTTAGCCTGGAATTTTATAACTGTAATCTGACAAGTGAAAAACCGAATGCATTTGCGCAGGGTGCCACTGATTTCAATTTGAAAGTAAAAGTTAAAATATTTTTGATAAATTTTTGTTTTATATCAAAAAAAGGAATTATACCAGAGTTCATTTCATTACATTTTCTATACACGCGTGCATTAAAATAGTATTTATCAAAATATATATTGCAAGCTGAAAAAGGAACTCATTAATGAGTTTTTAATATTCAGAAATATTTGTATGAATTAATTATAATTATTTTGAAAATGTGTTCTGATATTCGATCAGTTAAAAGGTATGCTATTTAATGTGACGAAGCTTTCTTTAAATAGTAACCCGTAGCAATATGGAAATCATGGCTCATGCTCGCCGTTTCAATTATTCTCAAATATGTTTTATGACAAGCACTTATTCATATCCGCAACTGAACGTAGCTCATTTTGTATTTTTGTAGCATTGTGATTTTCATTAATTCCTCAATTGCCTAAATTTCTTTACTTATGTAAGCTCGAACGTTCATGTGAATATCGGTTACAAATTTTGTTAGTATAGGTCTTTAATATGTAACCAAACAAATGAATCCACGGTATGTGTGAAAATGGCAGGTATTAACATCGATCTCAATATTTGATGTCAAAGATATCGTAACGCCGGTATGAGTCACTCAACACTATTATATATTAACTGCGCAATGATAAGTCCAACATTGGCAATATTGACTTTTCACCGTATTCTAAGACTTGTTGCGTTTTGAGACTCGCTGGGGAGTAGTAATTTGAAATTGGCGTCCAAAGTCAGCGGTAGTGAGACAACAAAAATTAAAACATTTCAGTTTTCAAGAACAATATGTTTGGAAGTTAATTGAAATACCTGTTTTGTATTAAGTTTGAGGCCTTTCAAAACAACAATGACGAGTCTAATCGAAGCGGCTGAAAATTTAATAGGAATTTGCCACGTGACAATATAAATCGAGTTGAATGAAATTATTGTCGCATTGACAACACAATGTTTGATTCAAATGTTACATTTTAAAGTAGCGCTTACCTTCATAGTTAAGTTAACGTATATAAAATTAATTAAATTCTAGTTATCTACGAATTCAATATTAGTGCGTTATTCGGGTATTAGCCAACATAAATTAAACAATAAATCATGGCGTTTTTGTTCGGTTTTCTAATCACGCTGAAAATCATAGTTTAATTTGTTGGTGCAGTTTCGTTTCGAATACGCATCATTATCCACTGTGTAAGGTATATACTATATTCGAACCGATACAAACCTAAAAGATCATGGTAACATTGTAGTTAATAGATTAATAACTGTGGCGATTTACGACTCAAGTCTGTCCAGTGGAAAGCTGAATGCATTCGCGGAAGGAGCCACTGAATTAAGATTAAACGTAAGAATCGGAAAACTTGTTGTTGGCATTTTTATTATGTCCATGTATATTCAAATATGAGGCTATTTAGAGTGTGTTTAAATTACATTATCTTTTCAGGCACACTTTACACCAGAGTTGGATCAATTACATAAATTCAGTTCAATTACAATTATCCCTTTAAATTTTTCAATTACACTACAATTACTCCATGCAAAAAATATGAAATTACAATTACATTTACAATTACAACAAAGCAATGCTCAAATATATGGACACGTTACTTAGAGCGAGGCAGTCCTTACCCTTGACGCTAACGATAACCTCAAAAAAATTCCGAGTTCAGTGTAGCAAGAATCAAACCAGACAGCCAGTGTTCCCATGGATAAAATAATACAGCGAAATATTGGACGGAGTATCAGATTTCATACGAAATTTAGAAATAAAAAAAGTAATAGCATTCTAGAAAAAAAATTCCATCTTCAACCACTGAAAATTTTTGAGCATTTGATCCAGTAAACGAAAAGAAAAGCAACCTTCCAGTAACTATGTAAAAATGCGAGGACAACAACACAAAATAACAAAAATGTTGGTCAAAACAATCATTGTGTCCACTAACCTGTCCAATGAAATTTTGGTTCATGTTTTCAGTTTCACTTCCTCAAAAACTGTTGGATTGCACTTGATGAAAATTAGACTGCGAAAAGTTTCTGACCCCAATAAATTTATTCTTGCCGTATAAAAGTTATCCGCAATTAAAAAAACTCTTTATGACGGGACTGATGTTGCTGTTAGTCTCAAATAATCCTTGGCTAAAGAAGCAAGCCTGGGAAATCATTCTGATTTTTTTTCAATACATTAATGGGTTTTTGTCAAAATGCAAACTAACGAAAAGCTTTCGAAATTGTAAAATGAGGTATTGATTACAACCCCGACTGAAAGTCTGTCTAAGTGTTTTAACGGATGCGAAAAGGCATATTGTTACGTCACTTTTTCGCATCCTGCTGATAGGCTAATGATCTGAAATACAAAAGGAAGGCGATTCTCAGAAAACGCCTCTTGGAAAAATATATCGCTCTTTTTTGTGTTATGGCGGGCCAGATGAAAGGACGGCGTAGTTTCGTGACTCCTGGTCTAAAAGTCAAAATTGTAGCAAATTACAATTACATTTACAATTACACAGAATGAAAATGCCTCAATTATATTAAAATTAAATAAAAAAACTGTAATTAATTACAAATTACAATTATTCCAACTAGGCTTTACACTATCATTTACCAAAATAAAAGGCTGTTTAATTTGTAGTTTGTTTTTTTCTATAGTTTAAGTAGTTATTTTTGTAGTTAAATCACTCAATGTGCGCAAAAGTATTCAGAAATTTGTTGGAAAAATAAATATCCTATCGATTGGGACAAAATATTATGTGAAAAGTATTTTTAACGCGGTCACCACCGTTATTAAAACCGTTATCTGGCCACAACGTCATCACAAACGACAAATCTGGAACATCAAATTGATTGTCTACTTATGCTAGGGGTCAAGGTTCATCATGTGATTGATTGTTATTATAGGTTTGTATATTTTGCTGAAACCCAACATATTAACATCTTGAAACACAAACTAGACTTTTTCAATAACTTTAAGTAGATAAATAAAATATAAGATTATAGGTGACCCTTGTGTATAAGCAATAAAACTACAAAACAAAATATGCACCATGACCTGCTTAGAGCGTTTGACTTTTCTTCCCACCACCTCCTCCAGGGTATGAGAAATTTAGTTAGCAGTGCATAACCGGAAATATTCCGGTCATTCCAAAATATTATAATGCCTTTTATTCTTCCGGCTCCTATTAATGGGTCATGCTTTTCTATGGGAACGGCGTGTAAAACGTCATATAAAATTTATTTATACTTATCGATTTTATTCGGTAAGTATGTTGATAGATATTTGTATGTCTGTATGTCTGTATGTTTGTCTATGCGATATCTCACGAAAGCAAGATTGAATCTGCTCCAGATTTTGCATGTACATTCATCTTATCTCGGACCAGAATCCTATTGATTTTGGGCGAATTATGTCGTATAATTAGCGAGTTAATAATTAATTAGTGATGGGACACGCGGTGTCGATAGAGGTTCAGAGAGAAGAAATCGAAACCGATTGTGTGCGTAACACTGCTCTGTTTGCGATGTGGAGCGTTTGGGTATTTTGATTACACGCCGCTTCGACATCACTGAACTGGAATCGTTGTATGAAGCCAATTCGGATACAATTGGAACCATTCGTCGTATACTATCTTTGCATTTGACACAAACTATAGAGCTATAGCATAGTCGACGTTTGCCATTTCCAGTGGCAAATAGGCTATTGGCTGAAACCAAAGCTAATTCTTCACCAAAATATCGCTAGGCTGTGGTTGAATAGCCGTCGCAACTTTGACACAAAATATAGGATAGTTGGCGTTAGCCATTTTCGGTGGTAAATTGGCTATTTTGGATGCACGCCGCTTCGACATCACTGATCTGGAATCGTTGTATAAAGCCAATTCGGATACAATTGGAACCATCCGTCGTGTACTATCTTTGCATATGACACAAACTATAGAGCTATAGCATAGTCGACGTTTGCCATTTCCGGTGGCAAATAGGCTATTGGCTGAAACCAAAGCTAATTCTTCACCAAAATATCGCTAGGCTGTGGTTCAATAGCCGTCGCAACTTTGACACAAAATATAGGATAGTTGGCGTTAGCCATTTTCGGTGGTAAATTGGCTATTTGCTGAAAACTGATCAAAACAATCCAGTTCGTATTTGCAGAATTTTTCATACAAGTATTTCCTCGAGCAGGAGTAGTTTCGACGACGACGTGGGGAGTTAGCTATTGCTCCCTACATATTTTGATATACCGCGATGCCCAAGATGAAGAAAAAAGTCTAGAGGTTAAAAAGAGGGAGAAAAAAGCTAAAAGTAAGACCGAACAAACTTGGAAAGACACATTTTTTAATAACAAGGCTGGTGATAGTGCTGTTTTTAAATGTTCTCTGTCACAGTGGCTAGCGAGTGCTCGCAATGGTGACACGATATCACTGGTTTCCGGAAAAATGCTATCTGGTATTGTAAACAAATCACGGCAAAAGCAGCTAAATGAAACTGAGATGGAGACCTTATGTCGACTTAATAAGGCTAAAACACATATGGCGGAGGTGCGAAAATGGGAGACCACATAGAAAAAAATATATCGTCGAGAACAAGACAAAAAACGGACAGTCGAGATTCGTACGCGCGAAACGGCTCCGGAAAGATCTGTCCGTCTCCAACAAGCCAAAAAACGGACAGCCGAGGTTCGTGCGCACGAAACGGCTCCGGAAAAATCTGGCCGTCTCCAACAAGACAAAAAACGGACGGCCGAGGTTCGTGCGCGCAAAACGGCTCCGAAAAGATATGTCCGTCTGCAACAAGCCACAAAACGGACGGCCGAGGTTTGTTCGCGCGAAACGGCTCCGGAAAAATCTGGCCGTCTCCAACAAAACAAAAAACGGACAGCCGAAGTTCGTGCGCGCGAAACGGCTCCGGAAAAATCTGGCCGTCTCCAACAAGACAAAAAACGGACGGCCGAGGTTCGTGCGCGCGAAAGGGCTCCGGAAAGATCTGACCGTCTCCAACAAAACAAAAAACAGACAGCCGAGGTTCGTGCGCGCGAAACGGCTCCGGAAAGATCTGTCCGTCTCCGACAAGACAAAAAACAGACGGCCGAGGTTCGTGCGCGCGAAACGGCTCCGGAAAAATCTGACCGTCTCCAACTAAACAAAAAACGAACAGCCGAGGTTCGAATGAAGGAAACTATACAGGAAAAAACTGCTTGCCTGAATCGAATAAAAAAACGCGCCACTGACGTTCGTCAACATGGAGAAAATAACACACACTTTACATATATCCTGAAATTTCATCATCATATTTCCAGTAGCGCAGATTTTCCCTGCACATCATGCCACCGTTTACAGTACAAAGTTAGTGTAGTGAAACTCAATAAAACTGCTTACAAGAAAGTAAACATGAAAATAATTGAATGTGTTCTATCGTACGAAATTAAGTCACCAGATGGAAACGTGTACATTTGCAGAACATGTCACACATCGTTAAAGAATGGAAAGATACCTTGCCAATCTAAAGCGAATAATATGACAATAGAGGACCAACCAGCTGCTTTAAACGACCTGAATGTGCTAGAACTTCGTTTGATTTCACAGCGAATCCCTTTTATGAAAATTCTTGGACTTCCTTGTGGCAAGCAACGAGCAATTCACGGCCCGGCAGTCAATGTTCCCTCGAAGTTACATGTCGTGTGTGATCAATTTCCTCGGTTGCCGTCTGAATGCCAGTTGATTCTATTGAAGTTAAAACGTAAATTGTCCTACACATCGCATTACATGTATGATTATGTGCGAATTGATAAAGTGATCTGTGCACTGAAATGGTTAAAAATTAACAATTTCTTGTATAAAGATATCATTATCAACAACAATTATATTGAACATGCTTCAAAAAATGACGAGGAATTGTGGAATGCTATGTTTATCGACGGCAACGATAATGTGCAGTTAAATTCTTATGAATTGGTCAAAAATATTCCCGTAGCATCAGAAATTCAAACAACGTGTCCTTCTCGCTATTCCTTCGATAGCGAGAAAAAGCGTAGTTCAACAAACTCATCACCAACAAATGTTTCGTATTCGCCGACATGTACGGGTAGCGTTTCAAGTCGCAATTTATGGAACACATCGCAAACGCAGGGAATGAAAGTAAAAAACGTTACATCAGATGGAAATTGCATGTTTAGCGCCGTCTGCCATCACCTAGTACGTCTTGGCATATCGCTGCAAACCCCAGTCGAAATACGACGTGAACTATCCAAATATATGCTTGAACACGCAGATGCATATAGAGATTTTGTATGTTCCAATGTCGGATATGAAGAACTTTATTGCTCTGACATGGAGCATCCGTCAGATTACGATTACCACATTTCCCAAGTTAATAATCCGGTGTCTCGTCAAAATCTAATGTGGCAAAATTACTTAAATAAGTTGGAAAATGGTTCACAGTGGGGAGAGCATATAGCATTGCAAGCCGATATGTTCGCACTGAAAATTGTTGTGCACAAAACTAAAGGCGATGATATTGTTGTGCGATCCAGATATTCATATAAAAATGAATTTCATTTAGGTTTAATTGGACAACAGCACTACGTTGTATTTGAACCTGAATCTCAAGATTCAGATTTGAACACAGACAGTTATTCAAAAATGGAACTTATGGATATCAGTCACCGAATTCAAAGATGTAAGGTTACAAAAAGTAATATCCCCGAAATAAGCAGCGCAATAATTGAAAATAAAGGGGATGAGATTGATTTGAAACAAACAACCAGTGTCCGAGGTTTACAGTATCCGCGTAAGTATTTCAATCAAAGACTTTTAGATGCTGACGAAAGATTCGCACGAAATATCGAATACTTATTATCCTCCCAGTATGCAATTGAAAGCAAACAGATACAGGATGACGTCAACCACTTCGTGTTTCGTCGAGTAAATCACAAATGCGGAAATAACGAGATCAATGCTGGGTTTATTCGAAATTCAGATAATATAAATAATATGATTAAAACTGATAAAGCTTTCAGAATACTGGACAATATTCGAGGTTCGCCCGCTTATTTCCAAGGCATATTTTATGATGTACTGGCTATGATTCGTCAGATTGGAAATCCTACATTTTTCTTCACACTAAGTGTCGCAGACATGCAATGGCCAGACTTAATTTCATCCATTGCTAGACAGTACGGGTCAATTTTAACGGATGATGACGTAGCTAAGCTTTCCTTTGAGCAGAGGTCTATGTGGTTAAGGTCCAACCCAGTTACTGCAGCTAGACACTTCGCTATCGTTTAGAATGCTTGTACAAAGATGTACTATTGTCCCCGGCACAGCCATTGTGTCATATTATTGATTATGTGATTCGGATAGAATTTCAAGCCAGAGGTTCCCCTCATGCCCATATGTTGCTTTGGATTGACAAGGCCCCAAAGTTGGGCATTCAAACTGATGAAAAGGTGTGCGCGTTCATTAGCAAGCACGTTACTTGTTCATTTCCCGTTGACGACCTCCCATTGAAAGCCCTCGTGCAGGATTTACAGACACACAGTCATTCTTCCTATTGCAGGAAAAGTGGTGGATGTAGATTTAATTACCCAAAACCACCGAGTGAAAAAGTAATAATTGTAAAAGAAGTCGAGGAGGATGAGAGTGAATTATTGGCCCAGTCTAAAATTGTTTTAAAAAAAAGTCCGTGATACGCTATCGTCGTCGTACCGAGACACCAGTTCCGATGTAAGTATGGACGATTTACTACAAAATATTGATATTGATAATCAACAATATCGGCAGGCACTGCGTATGTCACAAAAAGGCAACAATGTTATCCTAGTCAAAAAGCCGACGGAGTGCTTCATCAACGCATATAACCCCGTAATATTAAAGACATGGCAAGCCAATATGGATATACAGTATGTTGTTGATCCTTATGCATGTGTCATGTATGTCGCATCGTATATGATGAAAAGTGAACAGGGAATGAGGTTGCTATTAAAACATGCATGCAAAGAATATAAAAATATAATCTTGATCTTGATATAAAAAATATGCTTAGGCGAATAAGTTCTGTCTTTTTAAATAATCGAGAACTAAGTGCACAGGAAGCATGTTATCGTATCTTATCCATTCCAATGAAAAAAATGAGTAGATCTGTTATTTACATAAACACCGATCCTGTTGCAGAACGACAGTGTATCTTAAAACCAAAAAAAGAAATGGAGAAACTGGAAGACGAAGATAGTGACATATTTCAGAAAAATATACTTGACCGATACTCGGCGAGGCCGAGTAGCTTGGACAATGTGTGTTTAGCAACTTTCGTTGCAAAGTATGCTGGGAGTTATCAAAAAGATGACAAACACGTCGATGACAGCGTACAAGATTTGTTGCACGACGATCACGGGAATCAAGATCCTCATCATGATTTACCAGTGGCGGCGCGTTATTTTTCGCTCGTAAAGCCTTCGCCGAACGTCGACGGGGCGACGCCGATTTTGCCCCGGTTGCTCATTGTATATCGTATTCTCTCTTTTATCTTCCACTCGCCGCGTTTGTTTTCTGTTTCTTTTACTAAATCATCGGGGCCGATCGGGGCTAGCCTCGAACTTATGACGACACAATGCCGACGTTTCTTACAACAACATGTTGACATATTCACGCATTCCTTCTCGTTCGTTGGTTGCTTGAAGAGTTGATAGTTTCCTCGCCTTCGTTTCTGTCGCTTGTTTCGCTCTTTGAATCAGTTAGAGACCTTTAGTTCATTTGCTTTCGATTTTCCACATTCCTTTTGAGCTCCTCCTTCTTTCCGGCTTCGCATTTCTTAGCCTTAGACCTTATAATGAATAAGGTTGATGCACTACTTCGCACTCGTTATTAAAAATATGTGTCTTGATACCCCTCTTGTTCGTATATTTTTTGCAAATGTTTCGGGGTTTTCTTCATTTTTTCCCGTTTCGCCGAAGCGCTCTGACCTCTTTCGCCAGATATATAGCCGCCGTCTCCCAGCTTGTGCACCAACACGTTGGAACTTCCAATCACGCGCGGTGCAGGGCGTGTCCGAAATTAGGTCTGAGCTCATTGAGTGTTTCAATGGCATTCAGAGCTCTCCGGTTTGGGACGAACGCGGCAGGTCTAAAGCGTCTGCTAGAAGATGGTGAGTTTTCATTTTTTCTCCACAATATTCTATCACGTGGATGTATTATACGGCGCATTGCAGTCAAGACTAATGGATGGAGCGTCTGTGCAGTGGTGTATTTCAGACTTCTGCGATGCTGTATCTCGTATCCGGGAAACAATAAAATACGACGACACATGGAGTGCTTCTTTACGCCGCGGGCAAACAACGCAGCGTTTGATTTTGTCTGCAAAGGAACGCTGTGACATTCTGGTGAATCAAATAGGCGATCGTCTGCGCACTGAACACCTTGCCGCGTTCTCTTTGATGAACCCCATAAATTTTTCAAAATTTGCACGTCAATTTCCCATTCATTTGTTGGCTACTGTCTCCAAATTTTACCCCGATAAACGTGGGTAAATTGGAAAATGAATTGCGATGTATACACCAATCAATTTTACACATCACATCAACTTGCGCGCTCTATGGGTTCCTCATAGATAGCACTCTAGTAACTACCTTTGCGGCGTCTGCAAAATTTCTGGACATCTGACGCCTATTTCTTCGCCGACGCAGAGCGAACATTCAGCACGCTGAAGCGATAAAACGTATCTCAGAAACACAATGAAGCAAGATAGATTAAATTCCTTGGCTGTTTTATCCATTCACAGAGACGTTATTTCTGGGATGCATGACTTTAATCAGCGCGTTATTGAGCATTTTGCTTCCAAGAAACCGCGGCGTGTTGCATATATGTTCAAGCAGTAGAAGTCTAGCAGCATATATATCTATGATCTTTGCATTACCTTTCCTTTCTTCATAGTAACGTTTTGAACCTTATTTTAGGTTTAAGTTTCTGTTAATATGTTATTGTATTTATCTGGGTAAATATTGCCTTTCCTTTTGAAAGAGGTTTCAAAATAAACTATGTCTATATTTATCAATCCCTTGACTTGGACCGGTTTTAAAGACACTTTCTTATCGTTACAAATTGTCGCTTTTGCCGATTGGTTGTTATCGATGGAATGATTTTTGTACTCATAAAATGATGGGAGAACTTACAGCGCTCATCCTGTCCCCGTAGATGACTTGGTCCCGCAGTAGCTTGCCCCGGTTGTCAAAATGACCACGCGCCGCCACTGTGATTTACCCCAGCATATTGTACTGAGGCGCGGCTTTGGGAAAATGAGTAACAGGAGAAGAGAATGTATAATTCGTTTTCGAAAACATAACAAGGAAACTGATTTCAACAATTTTTGCCGTGCCAAGTTGATGTTATACCTCCCGTGGCGTTCAGAGGAGCGCGACCTGTGGCGGACCATCCAACTATTCATCTTATTATTTGGAAATACAAGACAAATTGTCTGCTGTGGAATCACGTATTGCAACAATGTGGAGTTAGTTGATTCAGCTGTTCACAAAAATTCAGTGAGCGGTCCTCCTCTTCATTTGTGGGGATCTTGGCATGGAAAGTGACTTTCAAATCAACAAGATAAATCGGAAGGTATACACCTTACACCACCATGATAAGAGAGGATCTTGCTGCCAACTCAGCGATCATTGAGTGTCGAACGTGTTGCCGTTCCCAAAAGTGACATAGGTGCGAGATACGAAATCGAAAAAAACAGAAATTATCTACATCTGAATATTGTAATATGATACGCTGCTTGAATGAGAAAAAGAGGGTTATAGTATTCCATCACAGGAAGTGGTGCAAGGATGCCGTTATTGCAATTAAACAAAACGGTTCGTTGAACCATATAGAATTTTCTTAAGTGGTCCTGGTGGTAGGGAAATCACATGTGATAAAATTGATTCAGCACGATACAAGAAGATATTTCGCTCTTTCAAGAACTGTCGATCCGAATGATGTAACTTGCCTCCTTTGTGCTCCAACAGGCGTTGCTGCATGTAACCTAGATGGTATAACTATACATTCTGCACTACTGTTAACGAATAGGAAAGTTAGCAGTGGACACGACGGCATATCCTTCGAAAAACTGAATACTTTGCGATCTCATCTTGGCAGATTACGTGTATTAATAATTATCGATGAAATCTCCATGGTAAGTTCAGACATGCTTTTAAACATTCACAAACGCCTGCAAGTGACCAAGAGGAATGCAGCTCCATTTGGAAACGTCTCCATTTTAGCAGTCGGTGATTTGTTCCAATTGCCTCCGGTTTGTCAGTCTCAAATATTTTGTCCCGTTTCTGATGAAACTATGCGCTTGGGTCATTCTCTTTGGAATGATAATTTCCAATTGCACGAATTAGATGAAATTATGCGTCAAAAGACGATAGAAATTTTGCAGAATTGTCGTGTCGGATTCGATTGGGAAATCAAACACGAGCCGACATAGATACACTGCGCACAAGGGAGATTCTTCATTCTGATCTCAACCCGAGGAAGCATTGAACGTTTTTGCTTACAACAACGACGTAGATAACTGGAATTTATTCAAACTGAATGAGTTGACTCAAAGTGAGTCGGAAAAAACTGTGATACCGGCTATAGATGACAAAGGGGAGGGTTTGTCTTTAATTAGTTTGCATGCATCTGGTGTAAAGTTAAAAAGATGCGAAACCGACGGTTTGCGCACTGTCTTGGAAATTACTGTTGGATGTAGAGTCATGTTGCTTTATAATATAGACACGAGAGACGGTTTGGTGAATGGAGTAATGGGTACCGTACAATATATTGCAAAAAATGACAAAAACTTTGTAATCAGCATTTTGATTAAGTTTGACAACGATAATGTTGGACGAAAAGCTATGGCTAAGAGTAGATGGAAAAGACAACACCCCCGCCTCGTGCCGATAACACGTAGGGAAGCCAAATTCGAAAAAACATATGGCAAAGATGCCGAAGATTCCCGATACCAGTTTCCGTTGACGCTTGGTTGGGCCGTCACGATTCACAAATGTCAAGGTATTACTTTAAATAAGATTGTCGTCAACACAAAAGAAAAGAAATTTGGCTGTGGGCAGGTTTATGTCGCTCTGTCCCTGGTCAGAAAGTTGGAAAATTTGTATCTGACTGAATTTAATCCCTGTACTATCAGATGTAGTTCAGAGTGTTCTGAAGTGATGAATAACATGCGTGCAATGTCTTTAGCACAACAACGTCAACCCAGAATGACAAATTTAAATAAATCAAATTGGTTAACGGTAGGTCATTTAAACATAAGGTACTTCTTAAAGAAGATGGACGATTTAGTTTCTCATACAGAGAGTGAAATTTTCCGTCATGCTGATATTTGCTGTTTCACAAAAACATATTTGACCAAACGCCACAACATAGACAAATTCACCAACAAATTTGACTACGTTTCCATTAGAGAAGACGTACCCAGTGAACAAAACCATGGTGGAAAGCATGGATTATTAGTCTGTGCTTCGCGAAAGCTGAATCCCGTTGAAGTAAAAACGTCTTCGAACGTGCTTGAGCATAAAATGATTCGACTGAAAACTCCGAAGAATAAAGAATTCACTTTGTTGTCAATTTACAGACCACCGAGTTTTCCGCAGTTGGAATTTCTTGACATATTGTCCGAATTAATGACCTTCATACCATACCACAAGGATATCCAACATTCATCTCGGGAGATTTTAATGGTAATAACTTCCATAATCAATCATCTTCTGTCATGGAAAAAAAGGATGAACTTGGTTTCTAGCAATACATTCCCACCAATGAAGCGACCAAAGATTATGGGTCTTTGCTTGATCACATGTATTTTAATAGAAATTGTACGGATGACAGCATTGTTGTTGATATTGTGGACACGTATATTCGGATCACGACCCAGTATTTATAACAACCAATTATTTAACCAAATAGTTTAATATTTTCGATGAAATATTGCTGTGTGTTTCAGCAATTTGCGAGAATAAGTCATGTGAAATCGTACTTCGTCAAAATTGTCGAGTACAATATTGAACATGCGGAATATCGATAAGTCGGCGGTCTCCGATCGCATCTCGTTTATTAGTTATTAGCGTCTTTCCTTCTTTTTAGTCAAAAAGCCTCGTATTTACATTCCATGTATGCACATATTCGAACATTCTCTTAAACACTTACTTAATTTTTACACACATACGTGCAATAAATTAAATGATATAGCGGTTTCAATTCAATCCTTGTCGATAAATTAAATACGTTCGTTGAGTATTCTGACATTCTCGCTTGTAATTCTTGCTTATATTTTGTATTCATGACGTTTAGTTTTTTGAACACCTTTTTTTCATTGTTTATTGAAAGTCTGCTGCGGATTGACTAATCTAAATTTAATCTCAATCTCTGGACGCATCGGTGACAAAATGTGCTGCATAAACCATTCAGAAACCGTAAAATTGTGAATCACCACCAAATACACCGTCGTCTCATGAGGTTTTATTTATTTTCAAAAGAAAATAAGATATACGATTATATTTCGATTTAAATGTTCAGGTTAATTTGTAAATTAGAAGAATGTGTTAACGTAATAAAAGTAAAAAAAATTAGCATCCAAAATGTCCACTGTTCGATATTATATAAATAAATATCACGTAAATGCGTATAAATAAATATATATAACGTATTATAATAATGTGATTCCTACCAACCGTTCGCTCTGGGGCCATTTTACATGGGTTATTTTTTTGTCAACCATTAAACCCTAAATCTTCACTCATGGCTTTTTAATGGCGCGTGCTAGAGTTCTATTCAGCAATATATGTTAAAAACGCACTCCTCTAAAAATAATTCTTCTATGCTCCAAAATTTCTTTTGAACTTGCATGATTTTGTGTCTAGTAGAGGTTCAATAATTATACCTAATTAATTAATTTTTATTTCAACGTTTTCTTGTGTTATTGTCCAACAGAACAACACCAAAACCACTATTATAGCAAGAATGGTTACTCTAAAATTCACGATTGTATTTACAAAATTTTCAAGTTCAAGGTTTCAATTAACATTTTTGATGACGTCACACCTCTAATTATTACTGTACAGGCTCCCCTCAATGCAAAAAATGTTACTTTTTCCGACGGAAATGCGCGTAGAAAGACGTAAACATTCTAATGCGCGCCGTTACGCGTGAAAATTACCATTAATTTTACGTTTTTTTCACGTTTAAAAATTCTCTATACCTACACCAAGTATGATGCAGTCGAAATCATATTTTTCAAAACATCACAGGGCCAGGGATAGAATTTATGAATGAAAGTACATGATAAACCCATACTAAGCCATTATAAGAGAGTTTATTGTAGTTAATTTTCCAGAGTCACATCAACAATTTTATGTCTGAAGGACGATTTTTCAAATCGATGCTATTTATAGTACTGGCATTCTCGGATAAGCTGGAGTCTCTTTTTCGTGAAAGATACGACTCTACTATAGAACAATAATTGTAAAACACCAATAATACCTTTTAGAGTTGAACTAGGCATGAATAATACTGTGTATATGCCATCCGGCTGTGTTGGGTTTTAAAGTTTGCATCGAGATAAATTGAATGATTGTTTATTCCAAGTTTATTCTTTGAAAATAGTTGATATTTTATTATAGATATGTGTATTGCAATTAAGACAACATGCTAAGTCATCGAAGACTCATTTTTGTGCACTCATGAGGCATATAAGTGCAGCCAGTTGAAACAAGTCACTGAAAATATTCCGTATTAGACATGAAAATCTTTTCGTAACGCCAATTTAGACCGGTCATAAGATTGCATATTATCGAGATAAATTCGAAGCACAAAATGATAAAGTTATAGAATATTACAACAAGAAAATTAGGTATTTGTTTCTTTGTTAATGCAAGCCCATCAAAAAAGGAAATAAAATTATAAACACCCCTTTGACAGTAAGAACTGAAATTTTTAAATAATCATGTCAACCAATATCCCATTAAATTTCTTGTTCTCTAACGTTCATAAATTTTCTGTTGTTAAACATATGAAAAACTGAATCCAAATTTTATATTATGCACTGACTGATATGATTGATCTTAAATTATCCAGATCCAGCAACTTATCCTGAGCGAAGAAAACTTCAAACCATCTCATGCTATCATCAAAAACCTCTGTCAACTGTTTAGTACAGTAGAGGAATCTATTTACCTTAATGGTTGGGAAATTGACGAACAAGGTATTGATGCCCTACAATCGGATTTAATAATGTTAAACAAAAAAGTAAGTACTTACGATATAAATGATATCTGTATAGATCTGTTTTTAATTCTTCAAAAAAATACAGTAAAAATTGAATCACAGTAAAAGTAACATTAATTTAGTATTTTATAGTAATTCGGCTAATATCATATTCTCCATTATCATGAAATATATCCAAAACTGACGACGTATTTAAAAACGGTGTAAACAAACTGGAATAGAGAGAGATTTTTAAATATTTCTGATTAATTTATTAATACTAATTAATAATTTTTGTGGGACAAATCTAGTTTTTCAATTTTTCTAACAGCTTGCGCCATCTGAATGTCGCGTCAAATCTAGCCCGCCATCTAATATTGAACTTGTGAATGTAACAATTTTATAAATATTTTCGCTTCTATTTTGGATTGTTCTATGACATGTAATATGATTCAAATAGGATTTTTTATATTATTTTTTTCAATTCACTTTAAAAATACGTTAGCTGTCAGTTTTATTCTTTCTAGGTTATCATCCATAATTTTCGAATTTCTGTGTGATGCTAAATATATACATAATTAATAAACGCTTAAATAATAATGGATGAGTAGTAGGCCTACGTGTTTCATTTCTGCTGTTTATTCATATTGCATACAGTTTATCCTGGTTCTGATATTAAAAATCAATAACATATTAATCACTTTCGCAAAACCTGAGTCCAGCCCCAAATTTAATTAAACTATTTGACATACGGAGAGTGCAAAGTGTTCGTAATTTAATCACCGTTTGACGTGTCATGCCTTCCTATACCATATATACTATGAGAAATATCATGACTTTGTCAATTAAATTAACAAGCTGTATGTAGACTAAATGGTATTGATTATATCCATTCAAGGAGGAACATTAATAAAGAAATACTATTTTTATGAAAAAGATTTCAATTGAAGACATATTTTTATTTTAGCTGAAAATTCGCATCAACGATGTTTATCTACAAGTATCCACCGATCAGCACAGCTATTCACGAATTCAAAGTATAAGTAGGTCAAACTTATAAATACACAATGAGTCGCATTGAAAATTTCAGAGATAAATATCACATTGGACATATTTAGATTATGGTGCTTTTAACATTTACTTATAACGGTATTGCTGAAAATAAATTAAAGCAAAGGTTTACGACACTTATTACAGAAATTTTTCATAATTTATATTCAAAAGGAGTTGCTTACTTAAACACCATTCGCTGCAGTACTGTTATATTCCAACTAGACACTCCCATACAACTTTAAACCCACACTTAGACGATTCGAATCTCAACTTAAAAAAAAAATACAAAGTTGAAGTATCTTTTAAATATGAATATTATTTTTTATGAATTTATTTGATAAATTTGTTTATATTCTATATAGAATAACAAATATTATTTTTTTATTCAAGAAAACTCAATTAGACGTATCTTCAGAAGAGGAAGAAGATAAGAATAAAATAGGGATGGTGTCATAGATAGGTGGTGTCACAAATATGACTGACAAATTTTATTGATTATTGGGTACAAAGCAAGAAATTGTTGGGTTCAAGATATATTAGTCATATTTTAATTTTGATTTGTGGCTTACTGTCGTGGCTTTATGATTTGTGGTAAAACTTGTCAAAAAAGATGGTAAATATTTACACCAAGAAACATTTAGTTATATTTTGAACAGAATTCTGAAAATTTCGATAATTCGTCTATTTTAAAATTATTCCGTGACATTCTGTTGGTACATGTTTATAAATTAAAAAATATATTATTGATTTAATTGTTTTCATAATTTCGTCATATGATTTGCATTTCAAAAATTAGTATCCCAAATATTCAATACATTTAGTGCTAAACAAAATTTCAAGTGTTACACAAATGGTTTATCCGTTTAATATTTTGATTAATTTTATATACCTTATTTCCCGACGAATAAGTCGCTTTTCTAGACCCAAATTTTTGGCCTGATTTATTTTTTGGGGGGTTCGGTCGTCTTATTAGGCGAGTATGATAATTTTTTGGTGACGCTTTATTATTCAAATCGTACCATAAAATACCAAATACCTTCGAAGATAGCATCACCATGTCCTCATCATTGCCGTGTTATTTTAGATCGGTAATGTTCTTATATGGTGTACGCAATCGCGAGTTAGGTTGAACACAATTAGATTGAAATTGAAAGACAATTCGAATTCTCTAGTTTTTATGGGTTGAATACTTCGCTATAAGAAAAATCATTATAGGCTATTTTAACCAATGCGCAAACGCGGCGACCGCTTAAATGTCTCTGCATGGTAATTTTAGATTCCGATGTTGATGCGATTTTACTACCCGTCTTATCGGCAGGTTATATGCAAAAATCAATTTTTTCAGGCTTACAAACGGGCGTCGTCGTATTTAGCGGGTAGACTTATTCGTTGGGAAATACAAACACTGCATTGCATTTTTTGATTTTCTTGATGACATGCGGATCTTAAATTAGCTTTACCATTAATTTGTTTCGACAATATGAGTAGTAAAATTTTTTTGAAATAAAACAATTATGCAGATTTATAAGAAGTTTCTGACAGTTCTTATGAGTAATTTGCATTTCATTTCTAAGGCCCGCATTGAATTATGCACGTATTGTAAAGAACTTAAATTAAAAATTAAATCACGTTTCTATAAGTGGGTTGTAATAGGTCACCGCCAGTTTCAGTTTTGAAGCAAAACTGCGAGACTAAACGTAGACCACACGTCGTATTCGACGCATTGGCAGAGCTGAATAAAAACTCTTTTGGTAAAAATGAAATGTTGGTTGGCTGAACCAATATCGTGCGCATGGGGGTTACCGAAATATTTTAATTACCGATTTGGTATAAAAAGAAAATAGATTTTGTTTATTTTTTCTGACTGCATATTCATTAAGTTAATAAGATGTTGGGTGTATTCAAACCTTGTACTCAACTGAAGACTGAATTTAGAATCATTATATTGCAATATTTATTAAGTTAACAAGAGGTTGAATGTATTCAAACCTTGTACCCGACTGAAATCTAGATTTAGTTTCATTATATTGCAACAATAAGAATTATATTTTCATACAATTTTACTTGCGAAATTCTTAGTCCAAATTAAAACTAGAAAATCCACAGAAACAACCCTGTCGCTCAGGATCTACCGCACTCAAGCAAACCGTTACCACCCAAACCAATACCAATCGTGTAATGCGAAACTACCTGCTAATATTGAGCGCCGGCATCCACGCATGAATGATGTGGTTGATAAGTGAAACATGTTCCTTAAAATTCCCAAGACTCATCCAGTTTATGGAGTAACGAAATAACTTTTTGAATGAGTATTTTCTTTTGCGGAGGGTATCGTTCTCGAAATCTTATATTTTAACTAAGTTCACAAAAAATAGCCAGAAACTGTGAGTATATTGGTAATTTACCGACCATGGTCCCATATTTTCGCCACTTCCATGAAAACGAAATATCAATCAATCAATCAATTTTGTCAAATTTATTTGAGTACAACGTCTATGTCATGTTTGATTTCAATTACTCGTGATGAACTGTGTGACCAAACTTATTCACAGAAATGAATTTTCGGCTTTTTCGCTCGAGACTCCTATTTCCAGAGTGCAGATCTTTTGGGTATATATTTTTTTCAATAATGGTTGATATTGTGGATTTGGATCGGATTAACTTTCTCGGCCAATGACTCTTAATTATTATTGGCAATATTTTCCAGCAATACCTGTTAAACAAGTAGAAATTGAAGAAGAGTGTTCTATATATTCTTAATCCCGATCTCACGCATCTGTTCTCTGCAAGGCAGCTGTTTAAAATAAAATAAAAATAACATTACAGTAGTTGTAAAATACAATTACTGTTTTACGAAAATCATATGAAATTAACACGGTGTCAATCGGCGCCATTTTAATTACATTTACACTCCTCTTCAGCAGTAATTTTTTAGTTGACGTAAAAAGTACGAACAATTTTGTAGAACATTCATTAGGTAACTAGTTGGTTTATCATTGTCCCAGATGTATACATTGAATGCGCATGCACTATTACAGCCGAATCCAATATTTCAAGTTCTAATAACGCAATATTATCAAAGTCGATGGTCTTGAGTAATTTCTACTCTGTGCGTTTCAATCAGAATAGTTGACCCCTTTTAAAGACCGTCCTGAGGAATGGTCTAATCGTAGTTAAAATGTTCATCGGTGGTACTTGAGTCATATTTTTATTATCTCTTCCCGTCAAACTGCAGCTCTTGATTGAAGCGTAGCGAGAGGGTGGGGGAGTAGAGGGCGCGGACTCGTCCTTACATTACTGAAAAAAATCGCTAATAACACGTGCGATTTCATTTTCAAATCGCCGATTGTTTTCGTCAGCGCCACGTGCTATTCAAGCCGTTGACACCCTTATGTCGATATTCATATCTTGAATCGCAAATTTCCATCAACATATGCATGTCGTGTTCCACGGGGTTCTTGCAAGGAATTGCGTGTTCGTTGCTAAAAACGAATTCTTACATTATAATTATCAGTGACTGGATGTTAAAGATGAACTCTCAACCAGATTTTATATTTTTTTTAGACATTGCAAATCGCAAAACTTGGTCACACATAGTGACGTTTATCGGGAAATACCAATCGAATCAAGATATAATAACGGCCTAAAAATAATCTCAAATTGCAGTAATGCCAAGAGAATAGCACAAAGCTGAAAAATCACGGAGTCGCAAAAATTGAATCCAAGCTATTTATTATCTGACAGTTTATCAATTGTTTCATGTTCACAGATTGCCGTAGTATTTTAAAGTAATAGAGTTTTATTATATATACCGTAAATCGACACAGAGTTGAGTTAGGAAGAATACAATTAAATTAATATGGAAACATATTTTTAATGCTCGCATTGGCCATGGAAATCGTTATCCGCTAAACAAGTCGGCGATTTTAAGGTATGGCGTGATCGCGGGACTGGTCGATAATCGCCTAATTTATTGTTTAGCACAGACCTTGAACACAAATATATAGTATAAGCACATTACTGCTACAAAACCCAATAAAATACATCAGGCTGATCCAAGCATGTCGGCGTTCGGGGCCACAATATTAATTCTGTGATGTTTTCGGCCATATTAGTCTCTGACTCTTTACAACAAAGATGGTACTTTTATATAAATGAAGCACTCTTGGACAAAAAGAGTTTAAATACCGAATTGTTAACGAACGATAAAGAATAAACGAACACCTAGTTTCGTCAGATAATTCTTGTCTTAGAACCTTTTATCTGAAGGAGAATGATCTCGTTTCCGAGGCCTCGCTCGCGTGCCGGATAAATGGGCTCGCGTGCCAAGTTCGGCACGCGTGCCATGGGTTACCCACCCCTGTTCTAGTTTATCGAAATGTGTTTACACATTTCCGGAATCTGGGTAACTACCATGACTAACACAAGGTGTCCTATTTGCAAGATAAATTCAAATCTACACAAATCTTTTATATTCACTCAAAACACAAATATTAGGAAAGGATCGAAAAAATTGGAAAACTAGTTTGATGAAAAAATTGAGAGTTTTGAAAAAATAACTTTGTCCATAGTAGGATAGCTTAGTCAAATGTTAATTTTACCATTATTTGAGAATTTTGTTCTGTGCATTTTAATCTTCCATTCCAACGCGAAAACATACAAACATGCAGCCGGTTGTTTAACATAAATCTGTAGTTCAAAACAAAAGACTATAGGATACATAAAAATTAAATAAAGTGAACTGAAAACGTAAACGTTTCACGAGTTTTTATGTAGTTCATATCGTGAGATTTATTTTTTAATGAAAGCTTGGACAAGTTTGTTATAACTTGCCTAAAAATGCCAGTGTCAAGAAACCACTAACAGATCTGTTTATAAACTCGTGTGTCTTGCATAAGGGCAGCAATTTTGTTTACTACTTCTCAAAATTTGACAACAATTATCTTAAGTTAATTGCTTGAAAACTCGGATGTTATAAATAAATATTGATATATCACAACGGAATTAAAAGAACTTGAAGAAAATCTCAATGACAAAATAAAAAATATTGACAGTTTTGGGAAGCAGGGTGAGAATAACTAATAATTCCGATTCACCTTTAATGCAGTGTTTCCCAAACTTATTCGCCCGCGTACCATTTCGAGATTTTGTGGAGTGCTCGCGTACCAACTACATAAGTAACGTGCGCTGAAAGTGGTCAATATTTCCCACCGTTGCGATGCCATAATAGCGTATTTGATCCATGCAAAATGTAACAACAAATTCTATTAAACTAGGCCACATCAGCCAATGTTGATGAAGTGCATGTTATTATTGAGACGACCACGTCTATAACTCTGTTTTATTTTGTATGCCCATATTTATTCTTACCACTTGAGTCATTAGTGAGCAAATGAGTATCTTTCCGTTTAGCTGGTTTGTCAGAGTGCCGGCAGTGTGGAATTTCCTCTGTGTTTTAGGTTATCATTATATGTTTTAGTGCCGTCAATCTGTATAATTCTTGTTGTAAAATGATATTAGTAGTAGAGGTTTAGTGTTTCTCCAGTTTGGCATAGCTCTGCTCACTAGTTATCTTGTATTTAACGTTTCCGTAACTAGTCTACTTTCGTAGTTTAGTTCCAGTGTGATATCCGTATTTCTATGTGTATTGCCAGATATATAGGTGTTTGTCGGTAAGATAGGATTTGTGTTGTATCTTTGGTTCTTACATGTGTATAATAAATCTAGTTAGTTAACTTAGTTACTCTGCTGTACGGTAATTGGAACCGCAAGAAGATTATTTTGTGATCGACATTTATTGCAACTTCAGTGTCCAAGAAGCTGGCAGAAAGAACCTGAGTGGTGATACCAATTCCGGTACGCCACATATACGAATTTTTGGCGAGCACACGCCAGGATATATTATTTGACACAGGGACTATTAAGACTAAGCCTATTAGGTAGGCTAGTCTGTGACGGATAATATTTGGAAATATTGGACATTTGAGGTTGCCTAATTTTTTTAATTGCGGTTGCCTGATATTTTGGAAAAATGGTTAAGAGAAGAAAGAAGGGTGAGAATAACTAATAATTCCGATTCACCCTTAATGCAGTGTTTCCCAAACTTATTCGCCCGCGTACCATTTCGAGATTTTGTGGAGTGCTCGCGTACCAACTACATAAGTAACGTGCGCTGAAAGTGGTCAATATTTCCCACCGTTGCGATGCCATAATAGCGTATTTGATCCATGCAAAATGTAACAACAAATTCTATTAAACTAGGCCACATCAGCCAATGTTGATGAAGTGCATGTTATTATTGAGACGACCACGTCTATAACTCTGTTTTATTTTGTATGCCCATATTTATTCTTACCACTTGAGTCATTAGTGAGCAAATGAGTATCTTTCCGTTTAGCTGGTTTGTCAGAGTGCCGGCAGTGTGGAATTTCCTCTGTGTTTTAGGTTATCATTATAGTGTTTTAGTGCCGTCAATCTGTATAATTCTTGTTGTAAAATGATATTAGTAGTAGAGGTTTAGTGTTTCTCCAGTTTGGCATAGCTCTGCTCACTAGTTATCTTGTATTTAACGTTTCCGTAACTAGTCTACTTTCGTAGTTTAGTTCCAGTGTGATATCCGTATTTCTATGTGTATTGCCAGATATATAGGTGTTTGTCGGTAAGATAGGATTTGTGTTGTATCTTTGGTTCTTACATGTGTATAATAAATCTAGTTAGTTAACTTAGTTACTCTGCTGTACGGTAATTGGAACCGCAAGAAGATTATTTTGTGATCGACATTTATTGCAACTTCAGTGTCCAAGAAGCTGGCAGAAAGAACCTGAGTGGTGATACCAATTCCGGTACGCCACATATACGAATTTTTGGCGAGCACACGCCAGGATATATTATTTGACACAGGGACTATTAAGACTAAGCCTATTAGGTAGGCTAGTCTGTGACGGATAATATTTGGAAATATTGGACATTTGAGGTTGCCTAATTTTTTTAATTGCGGTTGCCTGATATTTTGGAAAAATGGTTAAGAGAAGAAAGAAGGGAAGCGGAACGCGTTCTCGCAGACATTAGAAGTGAAATTTGCAGAGAATGGTCATCTGAGTAACCTTGCACCTACACTTCCTTTTTTGATCAATAATGGTAATGAGGACCCAAATGTTGTTAGAAGACAACTTAGTACTAGGCCGAAAATGATTACAGTGGCTACGCAATCAGCTCCTCCAGTGAGCGCTAGCAGTGTCCTAAATGCCAATGTTAATCGTAGTGTTCTCAATAGCACAGCTACTGCTACGATGATGGCAAGAAATGCCCAAAAGCCGATGTATTTCGATGGGTCCACTGTCATGGCGTGGCCTAGTTATTTATGCTATTTTGAAATGATTACCAGTTATAATCAGTGGGATGATGACACTGCGGGACTGGAATTGGCTACTTGCATGACAGGACAGGCTCTAAATGTATTGAAAGATTTACCAGATATGAAACGTACTAGCTATCGTGATATTGTGGCTCATTTTAACCATTTCTTCAAACCTGCCGGAAATGAAAGTTCATACCGTACTACATTTCATTGTCGTAGGATTAGGCCAAATGAAGCACCACGGGATTATGGTAACAAATTGAAGAAGCTTGTTATTCTTGCTTACCCAAATCTTGATATTGCTGGTCAAGATGATATTTTGAAATCGCAGTTTCTCGCTGGGTTAACCGATGAAAGCATGATCAAACATGTTACCATGCAACAGCCTGATACTTCTGAAAGTGCACCGTCTCTTGCAACGCTGTAATGCTCTGTTGATACTAACCACTCTGAGGGAAAAGACATGTCTAAACCTCGCATTGCCGCAGTGAAACAGAGTAACACTGGTAATGCAGCTAATCAGCAAACCGATCCTTTTCAGTTTCTCGAGAGCAGTTTTGAGCGACTTGTAGCAAAACTGGATGAGATCATAGGATATATTAAGCCACGCGCTAACAACGATCACAATTTTGATGGTGTACCACGCAACTCGTGTCCTCGATGTGGTAAACTTGGTCATTGGGGCAGGGATTGCAAGGCATGTTTTAATTGCAAGCAGACTTGTCATCTTCAACGGGATTGTCCACATCTTCAGAATCCCGCTGATCCTGCAACAGCTGCTTCCTCTTCGACCGCAAATTTAAACGACACTCAGCGGGCTTGAGGTGGGAAGGAAGCACAATTGGCACCGAATCTCTTTTTGTAGTGGGAGGACATGATTTATCACCACTGGGTACATTGGAAGTTGATTTGTCTATTGTATAAGTATAAGTTTATTTCGACTCCATAATCAGCAAAACAATAAAATGAATGGTGAAAATAAATAAATAAAAACTGATCATGAAATCAGGAGAGCGAACAAAACCTTAGATAAGGTTTAAAACGTACAGAGTGTATATAAGATGGAAGGTTTTGCCAAGAAGATGTGGTACGTGTTCACTCACCTAAAATAATTGAAATATTTCACACACGCTCACACGCACCCACACACACAACCATATAGAGGTTATTAAGTAAAGGGAACATGAAAAATTACATACTGGTAGTTAATAAAAAATAAATAAATAAAAATTACTTGCCACACCATATTAATAAATTTATCATGATTGCCACTGCCAAATTGATCAATTTTATAAATGGGAGTGAACAGTAAAGATAAACTTTTATAAAAAAATATATTGTCAAGCTGATTATAGATGGAGTCAAATGCCAAAATGCCCAACCAAAGTTGCCAGAATTGGGTGCATGAAGAGGTGGGCTAGACCACTTCATTGCCCAAACTAGAGCCTATTATTGCCAAATTGTAGTCCAGATTGCAATAAGTATTTAAATCTATCAGTAACTTTATAAGTATGAGTAATTATAATTAATTAAGGTAGAAAGACAGGGTATAGGAATATGTTGGTTGCTAAGGTTATAAGGTTTTTTTTTCATTCTTAGATATTGACTTCTGCAAGGATAAAGGAATTAGGAATAAAGGAATTAGTATTGTTATTTCACAGGATCATTTCTTCATTTAATTATTGTGGCGTAATAGATGTTCAAGTTTATCGTGGATGAGACATCAGCCTGCGAATTTTGTTGTTGTAGACACCATTTATATTCAATAAACTAGCCATTGTATTGATCATCACAGAACGACCTGAAAAACAGAAAACAAATCTGCGAGTAGGATATTCAAGGGTTACATATTTGGAAACAGCACTACCCTACACTTTTGTTTAGAATTAATTATTATTTCGAGTAGATATTGATTATTAGTTATCTATCTATAAAACGCTAGTTCAAAGACCAGAGTTGAAATATGGTTGGGACACAGGGTGAATTCCTCGCAAACCATGCAGAAACTCTCAAACCACACTGACCATTCGTATGTTGGCCTTCACATCAACTTCACAGCAGAACCTCAACCTAGGATAAAATTTTGTATACACACAAAACAAATCATAGAATACCACAACAAATTAAAATGAAGGGGAGAATCCAATATATCTCCACTGGTCGCCTAATTACAATAATAGGTACAGGAGCTAAACTATACGGTCTACAACCCTCATAAGGTATCACACCACCCATATAGAAACAAAGACCATGCATGTGTAATGTCAAAAATCCAACGTTAAGCAAAAAGGGAACATGCGCATGCAGATGTCAGAGTGTAAACAGCCATTTGAAAAATAAATAAATAAAATAATTTGCTGTGCATGCTACAGAACCCGACACACCAACAATAGATGTAGAACAGGTGGAGAGAGATTAACTGCCGGCTCAACAACAATCAGCAGCTGCAGGAGCAATAGCAATATTGTAGCTGTTTAATATTTTCATGAAAATAAGTATGTGCAAGTGAAGAGTGTCCCAACTTTCTATCATGGTCATTCATGAAGGTTCAATATTTTTTGTGTCCGAGCTATCAAAACGTTGTAGCTAATTCATACGAAAGAGTATATATATCAGTGTGGTTATGGGAAAATAACTTTTAATATTTGGATACCAAGTACGACTTAACTTGTTTCTGAAATGATTTTTTGGATTTTAATGACTTCAAATTCAAGGGGAGAGAGTTCCATAGCTTAGGTCCATTATAGCATAGGGCATGCTGGCTCACAGATTTACTCATAAACGGTATAAATAAATTGGAATTACTTCTTCGATTGGAGGTGGTTTTGGTTAGTATGTCGTCAAAGCAGTTTGACAATGAGTTGTCATGAAAATCATAAACTAATGATAATACTTCAAATTTCATTATGTCTTCAACCTTGAGTATATTTAGCGATTTATAGAAATGATTTACGCTTTCACGTTTACTTTTCCTAAAGACAATTCTTAAAAAATTATTACAAATGCTTTGCAATTTCGAGACAAGTGTTTTATTACCATGGAGCCAGACTGAGCTACAATATCGGATATGACTTAGTAGTAGAGATTGAAACATTGCTAGTAAAGCTGATTGATTAACGCACTGGGATACTTTAGCAGCAACTGCCAAGTTCCTTTTTGTTTTACCAATAACATGCAACATTTGTGATTTCCATGATAGATTTTCATCAAAGATAACTCCTAGAAATTTTATTTCTTTCACTCTTTCAATTTCATTGTCATTGAGCAGTAGTGGTTTTGAACAACTCACACTTTTATGCTTGCTTGGGTGGAATAATACAAATTTAGTTTTGTTAGCATTAAGAGATAATTTGTTAACCAACATCCAGCTATGAATGTTGGTTAGTTCTTGGTTTGCAACTGTGAGTAGATCTTCAAGGTTTTTCCCATGAAGAATCAAGTCAGTGTCATCAGCAAACATGATCGACTCAGAGGATTTCAGACACCTGGACATGTCATTAATGTAAGCTAGAAAAAATAATGGGCCAAGTAAAGATCCTTGTGGAACTCCGTGCTTCATGACACAAATATTTGTAGAGAATGAGTTGTCATATTGCACAATTTGTTTCCTGTCTTGCAGGTAGCTCCTGATCCAATTGAATGGGACGCCTCTAATTCCATAGTGATAGAGCTTACTTAAAAGGATGGAATGGTCAATGGTGTCGAAAGCTTTTGAAATATCAAGAAATATTCCAATTGCATGTTGTTTGCTTTCAAAGGCCTTGGTCAGTTTGTGTACCAAAACATTAGCAGCCATAGCAGTGGAGTGATGCTTGCGGAAACCAAATTGATGAGAGTGGAAAACATTGTTAGTTTCAAAGAAGTTTGACATTCTACTATACATTATTTTCTCAAGAATCTTAGAAAATGATGGTAAAAGACTAATAGGTCTATAATTTCCAAGATCTGAAACACTACCCTTTTTAAATAGAGGAAGAACTTTAGATGTCTTGAAGCTTTCAATGAATAACCCACTAGATAGTGAAAGATTAAATATATATGTCAGGATGTCAATGATATGTTCTGGAACGTGTTTCAATACTTTGAATGGAATACCATCAATTCCAAAACTTGACTTGGGCTTCATTTCGCGTATAATATTTTTTATTTCTAATGATGTAGTTGGCCTTAAAAACATGGATGAGGATTCTTGCTTTCCAAGATATGAAATGTAATTTTTGTCACAGCCAGCTGGTTGTGGCATACAGTCGAGCAGGGTTTGTGCCACTTGGGAAAAGTGTTCATTAAATTTATTTGCAATTTGTGTATTACTGCAATCGAGTCCAATCAAAGGACAAGAACCTGTTTTATTTTTACCAATAAGTTCATTAATTGTTTTCCACACTGCCTTGATGTTACCTTTGTGAGAGGCAAATTTAGATTTGTAATAATTTGATTTCTTTTTGTAGAGCAATCGAGTATAAAGGTTCCTGCATTCATTGAACTGTAATTTGTGCTTGTCATTTATGTTTTTATTGTTTATTAATTTCTTATAAAGTTTTTGTTTGACTTTGTTTAGTTTACGTAACTCAGTATCATACCAAGGTTTGTTTGATCTGTTTGTTTGTTTTTTGTAAGGAAAAGATTGAGAGTAAGCAGTAGAGAATTTTTCAAAAAATTTTTCAAAGCAAGTGTTGGGATCCTGGATGCTGCTGAAGTCATCAATATCAATAGAATTCAGTTCGTTCATAAAAGTATTCAAGTTGGACGAAGTAAACTGGCGGTAAAGCGTTTCAATTCTGTTCTGAATTTGCTTTTCTAGAAGAGAGCATTGTACAATTGGCAGATGATCAGAAACACATTCTGCTAAAACAGCACTATTAACTTTTTTATCATATACGTTTGTCCAAATGTGGTCTATACAGGTAGCAGAACTTGAAGTTATCCTGGTGGGGCAGTTTATCAGAGAATAATAGGCCAGGTTGTGCATAATATCAACAAATAGGCTGGTATTCATATTGGACTCATCAATAAGATTATAGTTGAAGTCACCCATTATATAATTATAATTCAACTTGTTCATCTTTGAGAGAACTTGGGACAAGAGATTCCGAAAGTTAGCATTGTTCAATTCATCAGTTAGTGGTGATCTATAAATAGTACCGCAGGTTATTGTTTTATTTTCCAATAATATGTCAATAAATATAGATTCGAAAACCTTTTCACACATTATAGTAATATCCTTGCGGACAATGTATTTCAAATCATTTCGAATGTAGAGACCAACACCACCACCTCGGTGATGAGATCTACTGTTAGTGATAAAAACATAGCCATCCAATGTATTGAAATGGCCATTTGTACCAGATACAATCCATGTTTCATTTACAGCAATTACATGAGGCTTACAATTCAGTGAATTCACTAGTGCTTCAAATTTTGTGTAGTTTTTGAAAGAGGCTAAAGATCTGATATTGAGTGAAAGAGTCATGAAACCACTTAGTTTAAAACTATCATTGAATTTGAGTCATTGACATCACTAGAGCAAATATACTGATTTGAGCTGTTGTACATGAAAACACTGTTTATGTTGTTGAATTCATCATTGTCAGTATTGGCTGACTCAAGAAACATTTGGTTTAGGTATTCAGGATCAAGAATTTTAGTAAGTGCCTGGGCTTCAGCTTTTTCTGAATGAAGGGAAGTACATGATTCTAATAATTCAGAATCAGAGAGAGAAGAGAATGGTATGCAATCTTTTTCACAAAAGAAACAGCACCAAGGCATATCATCAGCTTCAGATTGCAGGTTTTCATACTGCTGGTTAGAGATATTGGTGCATTTTAAATGTATCCAATGTGAGCAAATGTTGCAAAAAATAGCTTTCTGATTAGTTCGGACTGATTTGTGGCAATTTCTACAGGGATATTTTAAATTATGTTTCATGGTGGTGGCAAAGTAATGAAATAAAAAAATAAAAAAAGTATAGTGAAGTAAGACAAAATCTAAAATACAAAGCTTGAATACAAAGTTTCCAGGTGCAGAACTTATGGTTAAATAAGTACTAGCCTAATTAGCATAAGGAAAATAAGGGTGAAAATAAATTGAGTTAAATTATATTATCAACCCTGTGCTAAAGGCCACCACTATACCAATGAGACCAAGTTGCAAACAGTGTGCCTATTTGCTAGGTCCCATTGGGCGAGCAGCAGCCCTGGAGTACAGGGGACGAGAGAGAGTAGTGATATCATTTAAACAAGATATAACTCGCCTTCTGTCCAAGTAAGCGTATATAGTCCCATTCATTGTCGACACCTTATGCTTCCCGAATGCTTCCTTGGCAGCGGCGAGGAGCTTGAGCCTATTCCGGTCAAGGACTCCGTGATGGACAAACCGCTGCCTTTAGATCTTTCTTCCTACCATATATTAAATTTTTTGTCGATCTTCGGACAATTAATAATGATGTGGCGGTTCTTCGGGGACTTCGATCGCAATTTATGGGTTATATCAATATCCGTGTTAACAATAGGCTGGTCAAGATTGAAGTTAGTGTTCAGGGTTGTTAACAACAAAGTCTTCAAACTTGTAGTACTCAGATTCTGGAACCCGATTTGCAGCCATTGAAGAACAATACAGTTCCTCCGCTGTACTGCTCCTGATCATCTTGCTGTTTTTCACATAACTCCAGTCTTTTTATAATCTCCTCGATCTTAAGAGAGATTTGAGCCACATCATGCTGGAACTTCTTAACAGCTTCAGACTTGCTGCCATGGTCTTCAGTGGCAGACAGTTCATCTGAGCGTTGCATGAGCGCTTTTTGGTTGGCCTGGAGGGATGTAACAGCAGCCAGAATCTGGTTATGAACTTCGGTATATTGATTTTCCGTGGAGTTTCGAGTTGAACAGGTAATTATTTCAGCAGAATCCAATGTAGTATTATAATTAGAAAGGTATATTCCGTTTGTTGATATAATCGAAGGTAGCAGGCTTTAGTACTTAAGTTAACCAAAGATTAAACTATCATCTGCAAACTTAATAACAGCAATAAATATTGATTCTTTTGCATCACGACGCACTGTTGTTGTTGCCAACCAAGGTATGTCTAATGGTATTTCGGGCATGGACTATCTCCGAGAACATGATTGCGTTCTTTACTTATCATCTGGACACATAATGATAGAGGGTCGTGAAATCAAACTGTTTACTGAAAAGTCTGTACCGTGTTGTCGTGTAACTGTTCGAGAAGATATTACTATACCGCCATATTTTAAGGTTGTCATCCCTGCTCAACTTAGTCGCCCTTGGCCGAAAAGCATTGTGTCTGGATGTTGCAGCTCTTGTTGAACCGCTGAATTCTTCTTTCCTTGCTGATGGCGTTCAGCTGATTTCTTCTGTGGTGGATCCTGGAAAGTCCACAGTTCCGGTTCTTGCTATCACCCAGAAAGGCAGACAACTTAAGATAAGGGCTGGATCTTTGCTTGGTATTGCACATATTCAATCTTGTAGCACAAATTCAAGTTGACGAATCCGTAATCGGGTTATAGCTTCTGAATTACCAGAACATCTACATGACATGGTCAATTCCGTTGAGGATCTAACCCCGAGTCAACGTGAACAGTTGGTCAATTTGATTTGTGAATTTCATGATGTATTCGGCAGGCTCTTCGTCGAATGGGGTGGGCGCGTAAGAAGATAGCCGAAGAAGCGGTTGATAATTTGCTGGCTCAGGGTGTCAGAAAACCTAGTGATTTCCCATATTCTTCTCCCATTGTCTTAGTTCCTAAGAAAGATGGTTCTACCAGATTTTGCGTGGATTTTAGATTGCTCAATGACGTCACCTACAAAGATGCATATCCCTTGCCGCGTATTGAGGATATCATTGAGTCCTTAAACGGTGCACAATGGTTCTCAACTCTTGACCTCGCAAGCGGGTATTGGCAAGTGGAGGTTGACCCTGCAGCATCCCAGGCCGTGGACATTTTCATTTTGTAGTGATGCCATTCGGTTTAGCGAATGCTCCAGCGACATTCGAACGGATGATGGACAATATCCTTGGTGATCTCCTGTGGAACCGGTGTTTCAATTTTCTTGATAATGTTTTGGCTCATGATGGTGATTTCTCAATGGCACTCTCCAATCTTCGGGAAGTTTTTATAAGACTTCGCCGTGCCGGTTTGCGTTCGAAACCCTCGGAATGTAAACTTTTCCGTCGAAGCACCTCTTATCTTGGTTATCTTATTTCATCTGAGGGTGTCTGTTGCGACCCATCAAAGAATGGAAAACGCCAAATTCTGTCATCGATATTCGTAGTTTTCTAGGCACAGCTACCGGAACTACTACCGGAAGTTTGTTCAAGATTATTCAACAATCGCTGGACCTCTTATTCGATTGACCAGGAAGAATATTTCTTTTGTATGGAGTACTGAATGTCAAAAGGCATTTGAAACTCTGAAACACTGTCTGACGTCAGCCCCAATTCTTAGCTTTCCTAGAACAATCGGCGAATTTGAATTGGATATGTATGGGCTGTTTGTCACTTCAGTCATTTTCTCCTCGGGAGACCGTTTAGAATTCGCACAGATCATGCTGCTCTAAAATGGTTGATCAATTTTCGTGAACCTCAAGGAATGTTGGCAAGATGGATATTAACAATTTGCGCTTATGACTTTAAGATTGAACACAGACCTGGCGTGAAACATGGCAATGCTGACGGATTGTCACGCCAAGTTCGCAAATGCAAGCGAGAAGATTGTTCTAATTGTGGTACCGACGGTGATTTGGCTGTGAGTAATGTTATTGTAAGTGCAATATCAAAACAGCCCGCTCAATCATCGTCAGACGGTTCCGATTGTAATTGGCTAGATACCTACACAGATGAGCAAATTAAATCTTGGCAAAGTGAAGATCCAGATATTTCTGCTGTTTTGAAATGGAAACAACTTACTGCTCAGAAACCTGATATTCAAGAATATATGCCTGAATCAACAGTGACCAAACGTTTAATATCACAATGGGATTTGATTTTTGTAGATAATGGACTTCTCTATCGTCGGTGGATTCCTGATTGTAAATCGGAGGAATCGCATATCCAATTGGTTGTTCCATCAAATTTAAGGCAGGATTTGTTCCATAAGCTCCATTCTTTGCGCACTGCAGGTCATCTTGGTGCTAATCGAACTTTCAAGAGTATAAGGCGCAGATTTTATTGGCCCGGTTTCAAAAGGGACATTCTCAGATGGTGCAAATTTTGCAAGTCTTGTGCTTCGACCAAGATGCTTTACGGAAGAAGACAGGGAGATTTGAAACAACTTATATTTGGAGCTCCTATGGAAAGGATTGCCATTGATTTTCTTGGACCATTGATTTTCTTGGACCATACAACAAATGTTGAAAGCTTTTGTAAATGAGAATCGAAATGATTGGGACGATCATCTCCCATACCTTTGCATGGCATATCGCTCCACTGTACATGATAGTACAGGATATTCACCGAACAAGTTAATGCTTGGACGAGAAATCGAGATGCCTGTTAATGTTATGTTCAGCAAACCAGAGTCACCTACTCATTCTTGTTACACTGAGTTTGTCGAATGGTTTTCATGTGTAACTAAAAATTTTTTTCTTCATGCTAGGCAACATCTAAATGCTGCGGCAACCAGTCAAAGACGAAATTTTGATCTTGGTGTTAAACCTCTTACATTCCAGAGAGATGAATTGGTGTGGTACTATTATCCACCTAAGCATCGCAAGTTGAGTATTCCTTGAATTGGACCTTATCGAATTGTGGATTGTTTACCTAATCACTTGTATAGGATTTATAAGAATTCGGGAACACGTTCTCGATTGGTACATGTTGACAAACTGTTACCTCATCTTCAAGAAGGTGAAGAAGACAATGATATTGATTTAACGGGATTTGATATTTTACCTGATGTGGAACCTATTATGGAAAAGGATGAGCATATTGTTCATGATATATTTGAAGAATTACCTTTCTCTTCAAGGCCAGACACTGTACCAGAAGAGGTTACAGTTGATGCGAACTCTGATAATAACCAACGTACTAGGCGAAGGCCTAGATATTTGGATGATTACATTTGATTTGAATGTGATAATGCTTTTATCAAGCTTTTAACAATTGATTGTTTTGATTTTAGATAGACATTTCGTTTGAGTGTACAGTTCTTTACAGTTTCTTCACATTTTCATGGATTTTCAATTTTAAAGATGGAAAATTCCATTGTAATTTCCCATCTGAAAAGGGAGGGAGGAATGAGACGACCACGTCTATAACTCTGTTTTATTCTGTATGCCCATATTTATTCTTACCACTTGAGTCATTAGTGAGCAGCTGAGTATCTTTCCTTTTTAGCTGGTTTGTCAGAGTGCCGGCAGTGTGGAATTTCCTCTGTGATTTAGGTTATCATTATAGTGTTTTAGTGCCGTTAATCTGTATAACTCTTGTTGTAATATGGTATTAGTAGTACAGGTTTCTCCAGTTTGGCATAGCTCTGCTCTCTAGTTATCTTGTATTTAACGTTTTCGTACGGTAACTAGTCTAGTTTAGTTCCAGAGTGATATCCGTATTTCTATGTGTATTACCAGGTATATAGGTGTTTGTCGGTAAGATAGGATTTGTGTTGTATCTTTAGTGTCATAATAGTTATTCTTGTGTATTTCTAGGTATGTTTTGCCTGGTTTTTCTATATTCCATTCAATAGTTCATGACTGTGACGTCATAGACCAATTCTTATTTGTGTTCTGTATGGCATAGGTTCTCAAAGTGCTCCGTACGGAGCCCCAGGGCTCCGCGAGAGAAACCCAGGGGCACGGCGAGCTATTGGATTACTTTTCAAAGTACTGACTTGGCTAATTTAAAACTGTTCGTAGAAGCAATAACAGCTTTGATAAAATTTGACAACAAGATATTCTTCAAATATGGCAAAGTGGCGGAATTAAAAATGACAATATTTATAAGCAGGAGCGCAGCCAGAATTCTTTAGAGGGAGGAAGTTCAAAATTGGAATCGGAAATTTACACGCAACATTCTTGGCGATTCAAAAAAAAACGGATAACGAGATTTCTGTTGCGTAAAATATTCAATTCATGACCGATGCGAGCATTTAAAGTGTCTTGTCGTAATAATTCAATTGTGCTCATCGTTACTCACGTTTGATCAGAGATTACTATTAGGATTGCTAAAAGGAAAAAATACTATTCTAAGATAACATAAACTGCGTGATAAACTGCCATCTATAAATAAATTGGAGTTGTATTTTTGCGATCTTGGGATATGTTAAACTTGATATCGCCGTTTGAAAAATCACAAGGGTTGGCAAAATACGAACGATTGAAATTTATTTTAGTGCATGCGACTCTGTCGGTAGTTTCAGAATGGAAAAATGGTATCTAGCGCGCATAATTAATTGACTGTGTTTCAATTTCGCAGTTACCACGATGAATAACCGAAGAAAACCTAACATAACACCAAATTTTGTGATTTACAATGTCTATAAAAGCGTTTTTATTCTGACGTGAGTCTGCTGAAACGAAACTTATATACAAAACTTATCTTTCATTTTAAATTTCAGTTCTAATATTTTAGAATGCCGCTTTTTAATCAAGAAGTTTGAATTGCGGATTTACCTCTTTATTAACTATTATTTTTTGCATTTCGTAGCCGATGATTATAATATGGGAACATGTTTTTTAAATTGATTTCATAATTTCCCACGAGAACGAAAAAGCAATTATCGTCGTCATTGTGGAACAATACATGTATATGCCGAAGGGAATTTTTGATTTAGGGAGAATAAACACTGGCGTAAAGATGTTTGAGGTTTAAAAACACGCCATGCTGACGAAAACAATCGGAGATTTTACCAAATTACATCGCGCACGTTATTAGCGGCCTTAAGTCTTCCAAAAATGTCAATAGGGGAAAAGATTCGACCACTAATTTAAAATTTACAGCTTTAGTCTCTTACAATTTATCTTTGAAAAAGGTTTAGTATTTAAATTGAGTAAAGTAAGTTTAACTTACTCTGGAATATTAATCGGAAAGTAACAATTTTAACATTTATTTTGGGGCTCCGTGAATAATAGTCAACATTTTCAAGGGCTCCGCAACACCAAAAGTTTGAGAACCCCTGCTGTATGGTATTTTGTACTGTATTTTTATTTGTTTATTGTATTTCTAATTGGAGTATTTGGTTGTATTGAGTTCTTACAGGTGTATAATGAATCTTGTTAGTTAACTTAGTTACTCTGCTGTAATTGGAATCGCAAGAAGATTATTTTGTGATCGACATTCATTGCAACTTCAGTGTCCAAGAAGCTGGCAGAAAGAACCTGAGTGGTGATACCAATTCCGGTATGCCACATTATTTTTCCACCACCAGTCAAAAGAAGAACAACAGAATGAAATAACAACAATCAATTTATTCAATGCAATGGCTGAATTTGTTGATTTTCTACGAGTTGGTCGAAGTGTGGCATACAGTTGCTCACAGCGCATCGAAAGTCATGCATGAGCTCGAAAAGTCTGTTTTGTTTCTTTGACTTGATAGTCATCAGGGATGAAAATCCTTGCTCGCACTCCCTCGTCAAAGGGGAAATTAGCAGCTGGGGAATAGCGCGAGAAGCGAACGTCACAAACGAGGAGGCCATGTTGAGCCAGAGGTTAATTGGAGAACAATGTCTTTGCGGTCTGGTCAGTCTGGATATCTGTGAGCTTGCTCCCCAGTCCCGACAGGCAGTTCGACTAGATCATTAGAGAATGGATCGGTTATGTAGGCACAACATGTAACATTGGGAAAGTAATGCCCCAACTCAGCATTGAGAGATGATCAAAGATTTCATTGGAGACTTTATCATTCGGCGCGCTGTGAAGGGTTGTCAAGGATGTAAACATTCCGTATTGCTTGCTACGTTCTTTTCCAGAGGTCGAACTTCCGGACAAAGTCCTCAGTTTTGAAATAAAAGGTCCCGGATTGGTTGTTTATTGTACGGCAATTCCAATATCAAACTTAAAACAACATAAACAGACAACACAACAGAATATATAACTAAGGAACCGAAAACACGACCTCCCGCCAGCGCGGCAGCCGGAGAAGAGAGATCGAAAGACAGTTTTTGCCTCACATGTAGTGAGTGGTCGGAGTCCGAATCCGACAAAACAGCATTAAATAGATGTCAACATAACATTCTATAAAAATATACATATACACAAAACATAAACGTGGACACTTTAGTCCGCGACAGTAGTTCATCCCTCAATTGAAAAAGACGCTTTGTTGTATTCCCCCTGGAGAGCCAGCGGATCTCTGTGTGATAGAGAAGTCAAGTGTGATCAGAACCGAGATCTTCACAGATCAGCTTAAACAGGCGACTATTTAGAGCTGACGCTTTCACAAAATTTACAATTTTTAAAATTTCCGTTGAGGCACGATAACAACTTAGGTGGGAACGTTTGAGAACCAGATTTCACATGGACTTGAAACCCAGACTTTTGACCAAGCATAGACGAAGCCCCATCTGTCGTGCATTCTATTAGTTTTCCCCAATCCAGTTCATTCGGCTTGAAGAAATTGTCTAAAACTCTGAAAACATTCTTTACTTTTGTTGTACTGCACAACTCTTAGCTCAGCAGTAATTCTGTTTTCACAGCATCATGAGAGACTCTGCGCAATGGTATGAGCCGTCATGCTTTAGGCCACCAGTAAAACGATTTGATATGACGCTTTGAAAATCTATGTCCCCTTCTGGTGGAATAGGCCAGTTATGTCTACACGCTGCCGCTTCATTTGCTCTCCAAGTCGCCGAAGGTAGCTCTGATATCAGTTTTTCTTATCAGCGTGGTTCGTTCTAAGATGACGTTGGAGCAGGCTGGGTTTCATGAAGGTGTTGGAAAGAGTATTCATGCAGACCACACATTGCGGAAGAACGTCTCCTTTGTGTTCGATTGAGATGAACCCATAATTTAAAAAATTTTGATCATAAGTTCGCTTGGACATGGTAGTCAGTGACAAACCTTCCCTAAACAAACCGACACGCGCATGTAACCTATAGCTCCAAACATTCTATGAATTCACACTGGTGAGAGGCAAAAAGACGTCTCCTACCATGGCGGCTTCGAAAAAGCACCGCGATTAATTAAGAACTCTCTTCAATTTCTTGAATGAAAAAAGACAGAATGTTCTCGCGTACCACCTGGAAGACCTTCGCGTTCCACTAGTGCATCCGGCCCACTTGTGCCTGCTGAAATTAGGACTATAGTTTATTATGAATATAAATATCCGTTGAACATATCGATAACTGATTGTCGGCTAAAGTAAATACCGTAATTCTTCGCGTATTACAAGCACCTGAATATAATGTGCAAAAATCACTCATCCGAATTACTTATGTCATTAAAAAACTCATATCAGCATTTGGGCCTGCAAATTTTTTCGCTCGTTCGTGAATGCTCTGACACATGTTCTTTCCTTTTGTTTTGTACAGCGATTCTCAAAGTGGGGGCAAAAGAGATAGGAAACAGGGCGGCAGGGGCCAATTGCGCATTCTCGGTAAGGAAAATTTAGGACGTGAACATCGAAATTATGTCGGTAAACTATATCACCTCGAAATTTTCAATCGGAAACTATTGCATAGTCCAGCGGTTCCCAAACATTTTGTTTGTGCGGCGCCAGATTACCGCATTAGTTTAGAGTTGTAATGCTTTTACTTTATCGTAATAAATTGTACTCAGACTTTGGGATTTAGTGAACGGTGATATTTTAAAATTATTCAGATTTTTTAAGAATATTCAGATTAAAATTTAGATCGTAGTATTTCAGAATAGTAAAATTTTCATTTATTGTACCTCGGCGCAACGGCGATTACCGTTGAAAATAATTGAATTAATATGGCGAGACAATTTTAATGCTCTTATCGGTCACGGACTGAATATTTTACGCAACAGAAAAATCATCATCGGTGACAAAGTCGGCCATTTTAACGAATGGCGTAAGCGCGACGACTAGTTTGTAAATATACTGGAAATATAGTATCCGCAAATCATCTGGCATTTTTGACGAAGTAAAACTGTTGATTCTTTCATTGCTAACATCATATTTGGTAGAAAAGTGTCAAATCAAATAATGATTTGAGCTTGTACCTGACTAAAATTCCCCCATCTTATTAACAACATCATGTCAGTGTAGTTTTTTTTTTTGTGGGGGGGGGGGGGGGGGGGAGGGGCGGTGATGATAACGTTAAAAGTACAGTATGTGGGCGACGGTACAAAAAAGTTCGAGAACTACTGGTATAGTACATGATTAACCGTACTTAAATCATTCTGTCTGTACTCATGACATTTTCAATGTTTTTTCAGCGCTAATATTTCAATGTTATTTACTATATACCCAGCTGCAAATATCTGATGCTTTACATCACTTAGACGCGATCAATGAAACGGGAATGCAATTAACTGACTTGCGAATTTGCAAATAAACCGTTTTTGATCATATTGAGTTTTGATCACCCGGCCCAGTAATCCGTCTATTATCCACATCCGGCCCACTCAGGAAAGTAATTGCGCACCCCTGCACTAGTGGTACGCGTATCACAGTTTGGGAATCACTGCTTTAACTGGATGCTTCTCATGCAAAACACGGAGTGGAGAATTGTTTAACCGTGCGTTGAGTATTTACTTGCGAAAAATGTTTTGATTGATGAAGTCAAGTTGTTCGACCAACACCTAAACCTATGCAAGTTCCTAGAAAAGCAAATTCAATCCAATTCAGTTTCCTTCTGTAAACTCATGGCACATGAATGATGAACAGAACATTTTAAAACTGCAACACCCGCGACTTTCACAACGAACTGATTAAGAACGCAAAATATTATTTCAGCATTATTGCACATTACGCCAACATTGAGCGCATTTTCTTTTTAATGCAGCCACAATGGTCAAAAGAACGCGAAAACTTCTTATTTGGGTCTGTTGCTAGTATAATCACTTTAGTTTACAATTTTAACGACATTTCTTGCAGCCAGTTTTACGATATATATTGCTAAAAATAATCCAGGGACGGTCGCTGCGCTACCCGCGAGGGGAAATGTAAGGAAGAGATTTGAGTATAAGCAAGCGGATGTTTCATTATGAGTTTGATGTAAGCACCAGGGTCGTTGCGCCGGACGAATGGCGGAAATTCGTCCGGCGCGTGGCCCCCAGCCACTTTAGTTCATTAAGTAGTTTAAATAACAAATCATAAACTGATAATTCTTGATGGATGTCGATTTCTAGCAATTTTAGGGTCCGTGTTCACTCGACCGTGACGAAAATTTTTTGTCGTAATGTTTACTTCAATTACCTTGTATAGGCCGAACATGGAACGCGTTTTCAGTGTATGACTCGAATTTTTAATTTTCTAGACTTATTAATAATGATAGCTTGAAATGCTTAAACGCTGTCAAACTGGCTTGTCAGACATTTCAAATTATTTTTAATATCGGAATTACCTTAATAAAAGTCACAATGGAAATAACCTGTAACTATTACTCACTCACGACTTTAATACGCCACTAGCACAAAACGAAAAGACCAGTCCACTGTCACGAATTACACAGCAATAACGAAAACTGTTTTTGTACATAAAACCACTTCTATTTTATATATAAGTAATGCGAATACAAATTTGTATAAGTTTTATTGTGCTGGCATACGTAGATTTGTCACAAATCACACGGAGAAAATAAAATTTTTAAATTAGAAATAAAGCATATAGTACATTTTCTAAGAGCTAGAAGTAGATTGTTCATTGGTTCGTGCTCTTTTAGGAGGCATATCATGGCCCTCCGACAACACAAGGTCTCCGCTTCCCCACCGTGGCAATTTGGCACCAAGTATTTTGAGCTCGCTTATGTGCAATTTGAAACTGCTTGTCAGAGTGTCCGATCCACTTTTTCCCGGCCTGAACCAACCTAATACACGGAATCTTTTGTGTAGTCGCAATGCATTCTTCAAAAAACGCAACATTTCAATATAATTTAATCTACTTGGTGTCACCTTCATGAATGAATTATCGAAAACGGCAAGAGCGATCGTTCTGCTACTGTAGGGCTCCCATTCCACGTCAAGTCCCGGAATGTCAATCCCAATTCTTACAACACTCATTTTCATGTCCACGGTATGCCTGGACATTCAATTCCGTAACGTCCGTCACAATACCTGTGATCGCAGCTTTCCACAAAATTGGCGTGTACCACTCTTATGTGGTCCACTTCAAAACAGAATGATTGCATTGTGGTCGTTTCCAGTAACCCTTCTGGCAGTTTCATAATATTTGGGACCCGAGGAGCTGTTGCAGGTAGGATAGGATGTATTGTCTTAATGACGGGCAGACCTCGCCATTCGCTCCGACATGTTGGATCAATCACAGTAACATGTTGTCCCATTTGGAGCCTGTTTTCCAATCGCAGAACAATAGCCTCCATCTTAGCTTCTACCATTAAGACTGACATTCTTGTGCCAAATCTGATGTACATCATTCGGTAGTAATTTACCGTTATGTTACCATGATTCGATCTTTTGCCAAGATTCTTCGTTTGAACATTGGTTGTCATTGCAGCTCTATTTGGTTTCTTTGTATGAAGAAGTTCTCCTATCATTTTGAAACCTTCTTCCATAACCCCTTGGCAATTTTCAATCTCCTCAATCACTTTTTCTTCATAATTGTTTTCAACTATACGCTGCAAGTGCTCAAAGTCATTAACGTCCAACTCTCTAATTAGTACAGACATAGTTAGCTAAGTTGTTTAGGTATCCTACGAAAATCTATTAAAATAATTGTATAATTTAAAAAACGACTTTGAAAACAGAGATGAGCACGGCAAAATTGAGTGCAATCAGCAATGATACTCATATCATACAATAAACCTAATCAATTTATAAGTAAACATACACACTATTTCCTTTGTGCCACAACATGTTAATTCTGAATTTTCAATAAAATCTTACGTTTTCTCTTAAATGAAACCAGTCATTATAATAATATTAAACTATTTCAGTTTGAACGCGACATGTAGTGCTTTAGTTTTTTTTATAGGTGTAACATGCACATTTTTATTATTATTTTAATATGTGCGACACCTACAAAGCTTCAGTTCATTTTTAATGCATTTCTTTCATGTCGTACATTACTAACATCATTCGGTTTTATTTCTTAAAAGCGGGTTGACAACATTTCATAGCTGAATTATTTCATTTCTTCATTCAAATTTATGCATACCTAGAATATACAAACAAACTTCACTACGCGTTTTAATACGATGTCCTCCTGGAGACATTACATCGATGAATTAAAAATAACATATTATCCACCCCAAAATAAAGAGATTTCAATTTACAAAATCATTAACAGCACCATAATTTGTTAAGATATCTTTAAAAAATCAAAACCCTCATTGATATGAAACCGCGCTTTCAAAATGCTGTTTAATCAAAACAACTCTGAAACCGTATGCTAATGCTAGATCTATATGTACGCATTTCCTTTTTCATTCAAATACGTTTCTTCCTAACATTTCTTCAATTTCTATATCATTGCAGAAAAGTCTACGCAAAATGTCACCGCCATTTTTTATGCGACGACTCTACATTCCTGCCGGATTAATATCTGCTCCTACTTACATGTGTTGCCAACTCAATTATTGTCAACTTATCTTATTCAGTAACTTAACTTATCAGTTAGACCGACAGTTCGGAGATGATATGGATTAAATTACCATAGCATCTAAATCAGTTATAGGAAACTTAATTTTAAAATAAATTAAATTCTTGTGATCTTTATATTTACAGTTATATCTTGTATTGTTTGAAGAAGTTAGACCATGATCTAACGAAAGCTCACAAATATACTTACTATTTCGTTGAAAGAGATCATGTTATCTTTACTTATCACTTTAATACTATCTCGTTCAAGCATCCTTGTGGTGAGTACCACATACCGATCCGAAGTAGAAAATAAACAAGGAGAAAGGACCTGCAGTTCAATACACAATATCCAAGTTCCCTTAGTTATCTTACTCAGATATGGAAAATTGCAAATCAACAAACATCACAAATATATTGAATGTTGAACGTTCAACAATGGTAATGATACATCTTACTATCAATTTTAGACTTTATATGCCAATCACGCCAGTTATTGCTCGCTTAGTTGTGAGTTAGTTGTAGCCTTTTCGACGTAACAATCCCAGAAGAGATAATCGATTCGATGTCGCCTTCAACTCTGAATAAAACAAACATTCTATCTATTTACATACATGTCATCAATGAACTTATTGCGACGTCACTGTCCCTATGCTAGCGGGTTAGTGTCGTCTTAAAGGTGGGTTATCACGGAACATTTTTTTGGTTGAATTTTATTCTACAAATTTTTTTAGAATTTTCAACGCTTTCCGTTTACATAAAATCGACTTAATTTTCGAGATTCGAATTTTTAAAAACCGCATCAGCAAAAATCGACTCAAGTTCGGACGCGGCCTCTGATGACGTAGTAGTGAGAACTCATTCCAGATTTTGTAGTCACGTCGTATGCCAAGTACCGCGATTTACCGCTGGTTTCTATATTTAATTCCATTTCTTTTTCGCGAAGTTTGATTTATAGTTGAACAGTATTGCGGTATAGAACAGAAATGTACAGCTGTGGGATTCCCATGTAGTCAGGCGCCCAAGAGATGATGCTGTATGTTACAAACGCATCGCTGGTAGAGTACGGTACGGTAGGCTTTCATTTTCATAATTCAAATTGTTTCATGTGATATTTATCTAAGACTGTAAGACACAGTTTTTCAAATTGTTATTTATAGCAACTTCGTACAAGTTCACATTAATGGTTTTTAATCATAAAATCAAATACGTATAAAAAATTTGAAACAAAGATGAGTGGCAGCGAATATGAGAGCAGTAATGAGGAGGATGAGATGTATATTGCAGGTGGTGTGGGGGGGTTCATGTACGAACCTGAATATACTGCTGAAGAGCTTACTGCACTGGAAGTCAGTAGCACTGAAAAAGAGCTGCATCATGAACGTCTGGGCAATACAGATTGGTAAGTTGATAATTACAGTAGGCTGTAGCAAGTACATAAGGATAGTTACTGTGTATTTTAATATTTTCACCACTTATTGTTAGTAGTGCATGTTATTTGCCTGAAACAAGGTCGTTGTCCCAATTCATTTCCTTTATGATATATTTCTCTCACTCAGTGTAGCTTGTCTTTGCCGTTAATACATTATAATCCATAGTTACACAATGCACATTCGCTACAAGGCTACCGTACTACAATACGGTAAGTGTTGGTAGTCTTCTACTACAGTAGTAATGGTTTGATAAAAAGTCTAACATACAGAATCAGTTAAACATAACTTGAATAATCATATTCCAATAAAGCAGTACTGGTATTCCATTTTATCCATACATTTCTAGCGCACTTGTTTTTGCAGGTGTGTTTGTTCACACTGCTCTGAACAATCCAATCCAGCATCATGCATTTGTTGTCATGAAGCCCCAGCAGTCAAAAGAGTTTTGGAACGTTTGGCTACCCAGCATGGAATTGAGGTTCAATGCATTGTTGATCATCCTGGATTTGAACCAATATGCCTTAATGTTTTTGTTCTTGAAGCCACTTACCAAAGATCTGGGGCAAAATCAGTGCAGCTCCAAATGAGTAAGTTTATGTTACGTTTAAATATGTTTATCTGTCATTTCTTTCGATCTTATTGGTTGTATTTTTTCAGGCGTAACCGTTACACTTCCTACCGATCATTCGTGGAGTGGTGCTGGGGCAGGGTAGGAAGAAAGATAAGATTTCCACTCCCATCTTGTGTGGTTGTGAAGATAAGAGAACATTTTGAATCCCCCTCATACACAGGATTTCAACCACCTTCACCTTAGAAAGAGTTTTCTCAGCGAACTGCATGAAAAAGGGCCCTTTTTAGGGCCAACCCAATATTTATAACAAGAGGCGTTGAAACAATGGAGATTTCAGATAAAAAATTTATTGGCACAAAATAATTACCAGAAAATCAGAAGATGAAACAATTGATGAAAAATAAACCAAGAAGGGCGAACGGATAAATTGCATTTGATGAACTATGGGCTGTGGAGCCGAGGTTGACATGTTTTTTTGACCTTTGGATACGAATTTTAAACTTAAATAGCCTAATTTGCAGAGATTAGTCTCTCTTTTCATTTTAACTTCTTAATAGGGATAACAATTTACATTTGAATTTTCTAAAACTACAAAAGCTTGCATAAGCCAAATTTGATTTCCTGAAAAGTTAGAGCCGAAATTGCTTGCGTAAATTTTTTTCGGCTCCACAGCCCTAGTTGTCATTACTTAACTATTAAAACGGCTTTGAAGCTCCTGTATTGCGAGCTCCTTATCTGGCCTCTCACACCTGGAAGACAAGGTTGGTGGTGGTGATGATATCAGTGACAGATCACCCTGGCTTGTGGTTGAACTGCCATCAACCTCTGAAATAACTTTCTGAAGCAAGACTTTCACATATGCTGTGAAAAAGATAAGTGAATCACTTATACTTCTGTTTTTCAAGTCGAACCTTTTATATTTTACGGACTCACCATAACACGGCTCAGAGCGTACTCTTCGAACAGTGTGCTGTCCCATTTTCCCCCTAGGATACAGGATCTCATATTGCAGGCACCCATCCTTTGTTTTTGCCTGAGGTCTTCCACTATTAGCATTGTGGTGTAGAACCGCTGATAACATTCTAGAATAAACATACCCACCGTTAAAACTCGTTATTCTGTTTCAGATATTGGAATATTTATGGAACTCACCTGCAGAAAATTCCTTTGTAACCATACGACAGCATCTTGGGAGCAAAATGGTTCAATAGGGAGTGGAACCCTTCCAATCCAGATGTCTGATCTAATGGTGAGAGCTTTCGGATGTCTTTTTTGAACCTAAAGTTATCGAAAAGACTCTCCAATTCATCATACGCTCTCTGTCCTATTAAAAAAGTGAAATATAAGACAAACCGCAATCACCAAAAACTTTACAGTATTTTTACTGGATCGTGATCCATTAAAACTCTTGTATTATTTACTACCTGGAAAAATCCATTTCTTCCTTTTTTCCTCATCACCTAAAGGTGCATGTTGACATTCCATGTATAGGTTCCCATGTCCTGTGTGAACATTTCGGATGTGACGAAGTAGGCTCATGACTTTCTGCTCAACCATGTCACCATCGCCCCCCGAGCTACCCGCCGACCAGTACAAATGGTTAATAATACTCCGCCTCCACTCTTGCAGTATGCCACAATCAGTAAGTTTAGCCTTTGAGTCAATCTTTTTACCAAGACCTTCAAAAATTTGAAATGCAATATATAAGATTTTTGAAACATTAATTTTATGCCAACTGAGTCCAGAAATTTAAAATATGGCACTGATGAAATGAAAAAAAAATAACCTTTGGCAATGTGCCAAATGTCAAAAAAATGCTTCGTCCCAGATGGTTCCAGATTCTCACGAACCCATTTCGTCACAGATGGGTGTCTATCTGTTATCAGTTCGCCAATTCTTATTCCCTCTTCTAAAAGTGCATCTATACCTCTCTTTAAACCCTCCAACTCCATATGGTTACTGCTCGTAACTTCATTTTTCTAATAACGAATAGTAAACATTGATATGAAAACAGAAATTATGTTGATTTTGGATATACACTACAACTTACCTGAATAAGTTTCATATCAATTATTTCATTTGTTTTTAGGTCCATGATAGTGTAGCATCCAAATTTGGCAGAATGACCTGGGCTATCAGCCCTGCCATCACCACCTATAGTCAATGGCATGCCTCTCCTCTCCGCCAGCAATGCCGCTCTTTGTTCAACCCAGGATGCAATAATCACCGGCTGCAAGTATTTATCCTGGTGTCGTTGATATGTACTGAACAGGAAATGTCAAAGACTATAATTTTATGGACAGCAATAAATTAATTTGTCTAATTCAATATTTCACTGATAAATATTCCATTTTTGTTATGAATATGAAAAATACATATTACCTAACAAATTGTTTGTAATAAAAATGTACCTGTATGCGATGGTTCTTATGCCTGAGTTACAAAGCGATCGTAATACTTTTTTGGGACAACATCCTCCAAACAAAATGGAAGCAGACAAGAGGATGTTTCCCTCTGGTATACCACCAATGGAATCCTGGCTTTCCCAATGCCGATTATACCCACACTGGCAACAAATGGCTTGGATTACCACCATGGTTCCAACCACCCTTTCTACATCGACAGCACAAATTCCTGAGCACTTTTCACAACTAGCAAAGAGTTGCAAAAGCTTATGTCGGCTAACGATGTATTTTTCCTTTACAGTTTCGTACGACTCTCCTTCTCTAGAAATTAATTAAAAGTTAAATGAAAATGTCTATAAAATTTGCCTCCAAGGATTGATACTTACGCACTGCATGACTCATCTGAAACACTAATCAAGTCAGAGCTACTGTCTGTACTTGAGTCGTCATCCATTTCAGAAATCGAGTCGGAGTCGACAACCATGTTTTGCTCCTGTGATTTGAACAGCTGCAATGGAGGTGCAGCTATCAAATCACATTGCAAGCCGACTGATCTTGATTGGATGCTGGATTGGCATGCTGCAACAGATATTTAATAATTAGAAAGAAGCATCTCCACAATAATATATAACCTGAATATATGTCTAGTTCTGAACCTTTACTGTAATTTCCACGTCTCTGTAAAGTCTGAGTTTGCTTAGACTGCTGTGTAACTGTCTGAAATGACAACAGTTTAACAATTTATCTCTAAACTGTTTGACAAAATAAACTGCAATGAATGCTTTTGACTGACCATATTCTTATACCGCTCAACTGTTTTATTGCACACAGTATCTTCTGGATCATAATTTTGATAAATTGGTGTTTGCTGAAAAAAATTTAGAGGAATAACAATAGCCTGCTCTTATATTAGTTTTCTAACCTTCTGTCAGCTGCCTAAATGACAGAAAATAATACTGTACCTGTGATGACGAAGCTTCATCATGTGAAAAGCCACTGGCGATCTGAAAAAAAAAAACTGATAAATACGAATATATAAAAACTTGACCTGTCATTGAATAATTTCTTTCTACAAACCACCAATCCCTTCCTTTTCTGCACCACATATCTTTCTTTTTTCTTTTCTAAATCACTGCCTCTTTTAATGGAAGGCACTGCAACTTCACTTAAAACTCTCTGGCTGCCCTCATCACAATATTTCATTCTCTCAACATAACTTTCAGGACTGAAATGATCACTGCAGATTAATGGTCTTTTGTGTGTTTGAAACGAGAAATCTGACCGGGTTAGTTTCACAAATTTAACCCACAATTTTTTTCTTGCTTGATCTTTCGGAAAAATATGCAATGACACTCCATCTCTATGAGTGTTGGAGCAACCTCCAATTACACAACGGCTAGGCATTACTGATGCACGGTCAATACCGGTATATAACTTTGATTTACAATACTGCTGCTAGGTTTGTTGGTCAGTTGGCAGGTTGGTGTAACAGTGTTCAGGTGTTAGGTATGGTGCACTGGCAATGTAATAAAAAATTATTGGATTATAGATTTAGAAGAGAAAACAGAACCCGATACAGAGTGTAAAACATAAGTAATTCATATGCTGTCAATGCCGTACCCTAATACTGTAGGCCCTACCGGTAATAGTTCAGCAGAAATACCAAGTACGGTACGGTACCGGTACACGGTAGTCTAATTGACCGCAGTTCGCTGAGTTCACAGTCATTGCCAACACTGCATTGAAATTATTTTAAAATACTGGTATATGTTAAAACACACTGCCCCGTTATAAACTGCAATGCCCATTAGAACCGACACACCATCCAAAATAAAATTGCGAAGTACCAAAAATGCTTTTAACCTAATGCAAAACTCCGTTGACGAGTTCTCACTGCTACGTCATCACGGGGCCATACTAATTAGCGTTCGATTCCTGACGGGTCGACTTTTAAAAATTCGAATCTCGAAAATTGAGTCGATTTTATGTAAACGGAAAGCGTCAAAAATTCTAAAAAAATTTGTACAATAAAATTAAACCAGAAAAATGTTCCGTGATAACCCACCTTTAAAGCCGGAGCTTCATATCAAGATCAGGGCTTAGGCTAAGCCACATTATAATACATGTTTGTTGTGAGTATTTGAATGCGGTTTGCCCTGCGTCATTTATCAACAAAACGCATTCGCACAAAAGTTCAGTCTAGGGACGATGCGGGCAGTTGAAATGCATTAGCATTATAATATAATTGCGTTCGTAGCTATTCGTCTTGAAGATCACTCAAATTAAAGACTACTATTCCAAAATACCATAAATAAACTGCCAACCATAAATAAATTATTTTCGTATTTTCGCGTTCCTGAATTCTTCAAAAATTGATTTCTTCTTTCAGCACTTAAAATTACTTTAAGCAAAATATCCCCATTACAAAAGTATCGGCGTTCAAATCTCAATCAGTACATTTTACAAATGTTCAATCATTAGCCGATGAGTATATATCTGAAATGCCCTATTTCTTTAGCCCTGTTGTGTGCAATGTAACCTGCGGTTGCGTCTAATTACGAGAAAATATAATTAGTACTCAAAAACACCGCCTGGATCCCCGAACATGAAATGAAATCAATGTAATAAAGTCTAGTAAATGAAGCTCATGTAGACTACAACGCGAACAACGCTGTTATCCCAAGATATTAAAAGTACTGTTTTACTGCCCACAAAAAAACATACCTACCATCGGCGCCAGTAATTTGATTAATATATTTGTGCCTGTTCCGATTAATTCGCAATCATTACATACTTCATATATAGTCACATACCCAGAAAAGGTTGCATGCGGCTCCGTCGGCAGTTTTGGAATGAGTATAGAAATAGCTGATATATCACTCCCAACGCCCACTTTTCGTCCCTTAGACATTTTCAACCGCAATTTTGTTAGGATTTCGATTAATTTTCGCTATACGAGTATATGTTGCTACTGTGATGACCTCATATTCGTAATGTAAAAAATATTTCCTTGCTTACACATGCTATGACTTCCTACAATTTTTCCATTTAATAGCTGCTTCCGTCCGAAATAGCTAAAGGAGTTCAAAATCGCCAAATCAAATGAAAACATTTTTTGAGAATGACATACAATACAATTATTTTAATTATACTTTCAACCTTCATAAAACTCATTTTAAGATACACATAAAGATGCTTCGATCATGTGTATACTTAACTGATTTCAATCCAATTAAACAACATATTATTGAAATTTTCTGTTAAATTCAGAATTTATGTGCACACTAAAACTAATGTGTTTCTGCAAAGTTTCGTCTTACCGAGGGCGGAATCAAGAGAAGCGACAAATATATTCATCATGTATTAAATTAATAATACACACTAAAACTGCTTATTTTTACATTTCAACAATGCCTCAGATCTGCGTCGTGGCAATAAATTCTAGCCTACATTGACGGGTTCAAATCATCGCCCGCTTGAAATACTTATAGCACTTCGAAGACGTTATGATCGGACATATTATGCAATTGTTATCATGTATTTCCAGCATGTAAATCAAGCTCATTAACTGATTTCACCCCGAGTTTAGATAGTGATCGTTGGTGGATGGACATCTGTTTATTACGTTCACTTATTTAATAAAGCCGATGATCGCATTATAAGAGTGCGTTACTTTAAATTTACGCAAAGTTTCGCGAGCAAAATAAGAATTAGTTTGGAATCAAGAAAACTACTAATTGCAATTATACCAAATATGTCATTCATATTTACATTTCTTACAATTCGTATATTTATGGCTGACAGACTTGAGTGGATTTTTCAAATTATTTAAAGTTATTAAAAGCTTTGAGTACGGGTAAGCAAAACAAAATAAATTACACATGATAACACTCTAAAGGCCTAGCTCGACAGGAAATATTAACGATAACGTTATTGCACCCCAAACAAGAACGACGGAACACACATGAAAATCGAGATGTAAAATACATGCGCGACACGTTCACATAGCATGCAAAATAAACCCCGCGTAATTTGCTATAAAGCAGCTAACAACTATTGATCACAATACCCATAATTATTTCTCATCGCAGACGTAATAAAATGGTAAACAGTGTTTGAAACATAACAAACTAAAAAAACAATCCATTGCTTACAATGTATCATATACGTTTCTTCGTTGCAACTAAAATACATCGCTAGTGATGAAAATATCATGGCATAAGTATCTTGAGTACTGAGAAATGTGACGGAAACACATGGTATTACACTAGATTGGTTTCTTGAAAACGCCCACCCTAACAACGTTATAAGTGTTTACTACCATGAAATTACTATGATAGTAATACTGCAATAAAGTCCCACTGTTTCCTATCAGCACTGTCAACTTTACAATTCTATAGCTGAGATGTTTACTTTCGGAAGGGCGTATCGAAATCTCTATAATAAGTAACTGCTTTATTTTTAAAAGTATGGCGAGTGTCATGACACATTCGCTTGGTACAAATTTAGTTTTGAATTAACAACTTCCCAAAACTACAAGGTATTCACCCACACGTCCTCTTCTGCCAGACTCTTGTAAATACAGCTGCTAAAAAAAAGTTTAGAGTTCATTTTTGGTCAATATTTAGTAATATATATTACTATTTTCTGAAGGCTTGTCACGCATACGTTTAGGTACTCCAGAAGTATGTGCACCAAGGTGGCGGACACGGAAACGTCGTATGTGTACCAGGTTAGGGTTGGGCCATAATTTTGGGTAAAAATACCACGGGAATCACTTGGCTAGTCACCTAACTCATACTAAAACTAAAATAGGAAAAATTGAAATAAAATTATGGCCTATCCGTAACCTGGTACACATACGACGTTCCCGTGTCCGCAAACCTTGGTGCACATAGTGCCGGTGCGCCTAAGTTGAAACAAATATATAAAATAAATATTTTACGCTTAGATAAAATATAAAAATACATTTTAGAAAATTATAAAATTAACTTGACCCCTTTGGGGAGTTAATAAGCAAATTAGATTTGAAATAATCCGAGGCTACGTCCTAAATGATTTGTTTTTGATCAATATTCATTCAATATTAGTTATTACTAGCTTCTGAGGACTTGCCACGCATAAGTTTATTACAGTTGAGTAAAATACAAAAATACCTTTCAGAAAATTATAAATAAAACCTGACCTTTGCGTAAAGTTAATATACAAATTAGCTTCAAAATTTTAAATTAGCTCTCTGCTACGCCTGAGATGATTCATTTTTGGTCAATATTTAGTAGTATACATTACTATTTTCTGAAGACTTGCCACGCATAGGTTTATTACAGGTGGATATAGTACAAAAATACCTTTCAGAAAATTATAAAATGAACTTGATCTCTTTGAAAACCTTCTGAACTTGACCTTCTGGAAGGTATTTTCGTATTTTTTTAAACTTTATCAAACTATTGCGTGGCAAGTGTCTAGAAAATAATATTTTTTCCTTGTGAAATTCGGGAGCACGGAATGAAATATTGTTGGGTAATTTGGGAAAAAAATTCTACAATCCGCTATTATTATCTTTGAGTTGAATTCAATATGAATTCTATGTTGACCTTGTTTCGAGTATATTTTTTCATTCACTTTAAGGTAATGCACAATTTTAAAAATAGTTAATATCGTCAATCTCAATCGGAAATCCAAGTTCTTGTTCGAGGTTATTTAGCGACATCCAGTGTTTTCGGATATTTTGCGGGTCCTCAGGTCTTCTGATGGTGCAGAAAGTTACTCTAGCCCACAATTTCAGTTTCTAACTTTAAAGGTCTTTGTTCAGTTCAGGTATTTTTGTATCGGAAATTCTCTTTTAAAACTTTGCTTCAGATTAACTAAAAATAGGTACGAGGTTATCGCGTTAATAATTAGAGCATGTTGATACAGTGGCATTTTGTTGTAGGGCATGGTTACTCTAGCCCACAATTTTGGTTCTCCTAGACCATAGGTTCTCAAAGTGCTCCGTACGGAGCCCCAGGGCTCCGCGAGAGAAACCCAGGGGCTCCGCAAGCTATTCGATTACTTTTCAAAATACTGACTAATTTTGTAATTGTTCAAAGAAGCAATAACAGCTTTGATATAATCTAACAACAATATAGCCTCGAAATATGGCAAAGAGACGGAGTAAAAAAATGACATTATCTGTAAGCAGGAGCACAGCCAGGATTCTTGAGAGGGAGGTGGTTCAATTTCCGCGCAACATTCGCGATTAAAAAACGGTTGACGAGATTTCTGTTGCGTAAAATATTCAATCCATGACCGATGCGAGCATTTAAAGTGTCTCGTTGTTATAATGTAATTGTGCTCATCTTTACTCACCTTTGATTTGAGATTACTATTAGGATTACTAAAATGAAAGAATACCATTCTAATAACATAAAATATGTGATAAACTGCCAACTATAAATAAATTGAAGTCGTATATTTGCGATCCTGGGATTTGTCAAACTTGATTTGTTCTTCCGCACTTGAGATTATTATTAAGCAAGATATCGCCGTTTAAAAAATCACAATGTCTGGGCAAAATACGAACAATTAAAATTTATTTTATTGCACACGGCTACGTCGATAGTTTCAGAATGAAAAAAGGTACATCGCGGATCGCGCGCACAATTGATTGCGTGCGGCTCCGTCGGCAGTTTCAAAATGGGTAAAAAAGGTACATCGCACGCACAATTGACGCACGCACAATTGACGATTTCGCAGTTACTACGATGAAAATCTAACATAACAGCAAATTTTGTGATTTACTATGTCTATAAAAGCGTTCTCAATCTGAGGTGAGTCTGCTGAAACCAAACGTGTGAACTTTCATTTTAGGTTTTAATAATTTGGAATGCCGCTTTTCAATCAAGAAATTTGAGTTGCGGATCTACCTCTTCATTAGTTATTATTTTCAGCAGTTCGTCGCCGATGACTATAAAATGGTAACATATTTTTCACATTGAGCTCATAATTCCCCACGAGAACAAAAATGCAATTTACGTCGTCATTGTGTAACAATACATGTATATATATATATATATGCCGAGGGCAATTTTTGATTTAGGGAGAATAAACACCGGCGTAAAGATTGTAGGTTCAAATACACGCCGCCATGCTGAGGAAAAAATCGGCGATTGTAACAAAATGCAATCGCGCACATTATTAGCGGCCTTTTAAGTCTTCCAAAAATGTCAAAAGGGAAAAGATTCGAACCCGAATTTATTAGTATGTTTGTCAAGTGTCAAATTTACAGCTTTAGTATATATAATTTATGTTTGAAATTTAGATATATTTATGACTTGTATTAACTCTATTAAAAAAGGTTCAGCATTTAAATTAAGTAAAGTACTTTTAACTCGCTCAAGAATATTAATCTGAAAGTAACAATTTTAACATTTATTTTGCGGCTCCGTGAATAATAGTCAACAATTTCAAGGGCTCCGCGACACCAAAAGTTTGAGAACCCCTGTCCTAGACCACAATTTCGGTTATCCCAGCCCACAATTCTGGTTACGCCAGCCGACATTTCTCTTTAGCGGTCGGCACATTTGATTGTGGGGATCGGTTCTGATGTAAAAGAACATGTAATTAGTCTAGTAAATAGATTCAATAGGTTTACCTTGCTTAAATCCTGTAATCGCTGTAAATATATATCTGATCAACTCTCTGACCACCATGAAATTGTGGGCTGGGAATTTGTAAGTTAGAGCAGTGGTTCCCAACCGCCGGTCCGCGGTAAATTTCATTTTGTTGTTTTTCTACCTTCTCAATTGCTTTACCGTAGCCGAAAAGACGAAATAAGGGCAATATAATGGCCCGGCGACGTCTTGGCGTCGAGTAATCACACTTTTTGCTTTTTCGGGTCCGATTCATCGCGAAAGCGTTCGTTCAAATATCGCAAGATTCACCATGACACCCAGCGAGGTATGAACTTGTTGCGACCCTGCAGGTGGTCACGAGACGCGTAACAAACCCGGGGTCCGCTTTTCCTGGTGATGAACAGAACAGGATTTTGAGCCTGGTGCCAAGTTAACAACGACCTTATCATTGTATTATAAATTCATGTTATTTGGGGCGTCGAGGGATTGATATGATGAACCCGATACTTTACATTCCAGATTTATAAAAGAATCATTGTCACAATTCATTCTTGAGCTCTTTTGATAACGAATGCCCATCGCTGAGTAATCGAGCAATCAAACAGTTGTCCGAATTTTCAACCAATTACCTCTAGCTTAAATTAAAACGAAGCAAATAAATTTACTGTTAGACGCTGCAGAGCTACGTGTTGCAAATCCGTTTTTGATACCTCGTTTGCAATCCTGTATTGGAAATTCTCACTGAAGTTAATTGTGTTTGCACATGATTTTTCCCATGAGATATGTGTCTTTTTTACGCATAATGGGTTGTTATAATTTGATGTTCCACCCATTTAAATTTTTGCCGGTCCGCGAGTACATTTTATTTTATTTTACTGGTCCGCCAGGGTAGAAGGTTGGGAACCACTGACTTAGAGTAACTTTGGTACTCTGCAACTAGAATGCTACAGCGTATCAAAATAATAACTTTCAGAACATACCTGACATTGCAATTACAGTTCGGGAACTAAACAAGTTATGTGAAGCCCTGACTCCAGCTCCCAATCACTAGATCCCATCAACAGATACCACAATTTCTTTCTACCGTAAAGGTATGGTTTATTCTTTGGTGATCCTGTTGTTGCCCTCAGCAAACCATGGGTTCCACTGTAACCATGCGTCATCAGAATTTGACATTTATTGCCCATTGTTAGCAAATACGCATCACAATGGTATTGTTGTGATACAGTCCACTAACGCCATCTCCATGGCTACCGAGTCAGTGGTGTTAGGAGTCGTCTTTTTCTTTTGTTGAAGCGAGCGAATGCTGGTTACAGAAGATCGCCTCGAGATATTTTATGTATTTTTTTCTCAATTTATTTGAACTTAGTTCGACTCTTTCATCTTTATAATATAGTGTTAGACTTCTTTTATAGGTGCCGTTGCTCGATAACCAGTATTGGTTTCTCGCGTCTCCTTCACCCTGAAATATGGCCTATTTATAATTTAATTTATTGCAATTTGTATGTTTGTGCCTATTTTGGGTATGGTGAGGAATAAACTACTGATTACTGATTGAACTTCACTAAATTCTGACTGACATTATTAATTTTGAACAGTCATACAACCAAAGAATAACTAAATTGCTGTGCTGCAATGCCGGGCAGCGTATCAGGTTTTGCGTATCACACGGAAGTATTTTGAAACCACAAGTAAGAAATTAGTGGGTGAAATATTTTAGGGTGATACAGTCATTAAAGTCATAGTCCGCTAGCGCCGCCAGGAATGGTAATAAAGCAAATAGGGAAGTTTCAGCGTATGTATTATATCAACCAACAAGTATGAAGTTCGTAAAAAATCTACTGTCTGCCTCATACCGTGTTTCCCCGAAAATAAGCCCTAGCCTGAATTTTAAAAATGATTTGTCATTTGATATGTTATTTATAAACATCAGTTTCCATATTTTGTATTATTTTTTGTCTTTACTTTGTAATATTGTTTTGGATAAATGAAAATAAAAAACATCCTCCCAAAATAAGCCCTAGTGTTATTTTTCGAAAGAAAAGTGAAATAAGATTTTGTCTTATTTCCGGGGAAACACGGTAGGTTAGATAATCCTGGTGGTGGAATTCAAAATGTTCGTGCGGATTCTTGACCCGTGAAATAAATTTAATTTTCGTAATCCTATTATTAGTGAGTTCGATACAAAAGACAAACCTTTCTTTAAATTTTGAACTCCAACACAGAATATTCCCTAACTAAACCTCATTCATTCCACCAGTCACGCAAGCTTCATAAAATTACTAGATATAATATATATTTATTGTGCAAAAATTCAGCTCAGAATATTTTTTCTTTCGTCGCGAGGCTTTTGATGTCGTGACTTTTGGTGCAGTCGCTCGATAAACCAGAATCGGTGTTCTGCGTCTCATTTCATCCTGACGTGCGATTTATTTTTATTTCTTAAATTTGTGTATGAATAGTTCGTATTTTCAGTATGGTAAAGAAATAAATTACTGATTTGAATTATTTGACAATCTACTAATTCATCCAGTTTATAGAGGCCCAGACCGATAAAACCTTAGACTTTGAGGCCAGGTTCAATTTTAATCGGAGTAACCGTATATTACGGACTATAAGGCGCACTGTAAATAAATTGCTTAGATTGTTTTTTTCATACATACGGCGCTTCAGGCTATAAATCTCAACAGTTTTTTAATCTTTACCATTACCAGTTATGAGTTTGGGCAAACATGCACAAAGCACTATAAAGGCAGTCGGTCTATAAAGCGAACGGTCGATTTTTGTGAAATAAAGGGATTCAAATACGCTAAATGGTCCGTAAAATACGTTGAATGTTGATAATTCAATGAAAAACAACTGATAAAGAACAAGTGTTAATTAATCATTTCAAGATTACGAATTTTAGCCGAGGAAACTCAAACAAAACGCCAAAATTAGCTAAACAAGATTCAAAGTATTTTTCATTCATGCCAATGTCTTTGGATTCTTGATAAGGCCTCTCAGATGCCCGCAATAAGCTAAAATCCCTGGAGCATGATTGGGGGGTGGGAAAAAGCATTTCTTGAAAAAGTATTAATTTTTCCAAACGTACCTATGTATTTTGTTTCTCAATATCCTTATTCCGAGTTGCGCGAAATTCCAAACTCACTGGAGCGTTACAGGGAGGGGGAAATCCCAAATTTCTGGTGGTGAAATATTCGATTAATTACTCCCTTCAAAATTTAGGCGTCGCATTTCCCGGAGTCCTATTCCAAGTGCTCATAATTGACCAAAATCAATAATACCAAAGTGGGCATGGATTCCACATTATTTCTTACCACTGAGAAGCGGAACCATTGCGCCTACCCCCAATTAAATATACTTGGAAAAATTCCCAATACTCGGGCAAACGCTTTCTGGCCCCGGAAACGGAGCAAAACGGCCTCTAAACCCCAAACTCACTTGTCGATGGAAAAAAAGGAAAGCAAGATGAGATCAATTGTTCATACCTTGTTTTCCCAAAAATAAGGCCCAAAAGTAAGACCTAACCTGGATCTCAATGTAAGCCCTTCCCTTGGAATAGGACCTATTTTAAGTCGGTAACGCAATTTTTTTTTTTTTGATCTATTCGATAACAGAATATCTACACATTTCAAATGAGTAATAATTCTAAATTTAGCAGTTATTTCAAATAAGGACGTGTTATTTATGAGTAAGTACATTTAAAAATCTCGTAAGTCTCTACGTTGTATTTTGTTTTTTGATAAATGAAAATGAAAGACATTCCCCTAAAATAACCCCTAGTGGTCATTTGGGGAAACACGATAGGCATCTTGATTTGCTTCTGCAAATGGTTGAAGTGAATGGTTGAAAAAAGTGAAATGGTTGCTCTCGACCAAATAACTGGTGAACTGCGTAAATTACGATCAGATCTTGTACAAAAGGCAGAGTTCAGCGCATATAAAAACTACAACTAATTTTAGGCAGCTTTATTAGAAGTTCCCGAGTATCGCAATCTTTCACAAAAAGCATTCACCATTCTCGTCCGAATACCTACAGCCCTACGACATACCTGTCCGAACAAGGGTTGACTGCACTCATATAAGTTAAATCCAAAAAAGAGCAAATTGCCGATGGAATCCAATAGCAACGGTCACATTAACATAATATTAAACTATTGAGTTAACATAAACATATATAACTTCTTAATACTGAATTTTTTACGTATTAAAAAATGTAGGACGGGCGGGGTGTACCAGATTTTAAGTACTGGTTGGAAGCGTGTGCCATTACAAAAAAAGGTTGAGGAGCACTGCTCTAATGTGACTTGACTAAACTAAAAGCTCCGTTTTGGCCCGAGCCTGTATCACACGAGGCATAAATTAATGGACATTCGTGAAAAAACATTTATTGACATGAATGAATTGCATGTGATGAAAACTTCTGATCGCTTGCTGAAATGTTGTGTATCAGAAAATGGTAAAAATTAAATAAAAACGTGATTTGATAAACTCCCTTAGGTATTTTTGTATTGAGCTGTGGGTAAGAGTTTGCATGACTTCAACATAATTTTGAGGCCGATCCTTCAAATTTGAGGACTTCTTTTAGTTCCATTTAGCCATCAGAACAAGTGAGTTGAGAAAATTTCATTCATAGTTTTCTTCTTGTTTCAAGTTTTGGGACAGACCCATTCCTGTGAATTCAGCAATAACCACCAACTATACATTCAATAGTGTTTGAAAGCACATACTAATGCTAATTTATATGAGTCAATATAACAAAAGTACTGGTTATAGAATCGGAAAGACCCTCATGAATATTAAATCTAGAATATCTGATCTGAGACAAAAGATTGCCTGCTATGCGTTATTTCATTGGAGAATATGTTACAAGGTCCGGCACATACATCGAGTATATCTCGACCTCGGTTCGTTAGGTTACTGTAATTTCTAATCATGCAACGATGTTATTTGGAGATATTGATATGTATTTAAACCACTGCAGCATTTTCTGAATGCACCGCTCAATAGAACTAGCACGCGGTTTAAAATAGGTGCATAGAACGCTAAAATTGCCTTTAGACTAATGCAAAATCACGCCGACGAATTCTCACTACTACGTCATCAACGGGACATACTAATTTGCGTTCGATTTTGGCAGGGTTGACTTTTAAAAATTCAAGTGTTTCAAACGAAGTCCACTTTATGCAAGCGGTAAATGCCAAAAATCCTAAAAAATCATATAGAAATTTGCTACAAAAATGTTTGCGTGATAACCACCTTTAAAGGGAAGTTTAGCAGTCTCGATTTGTATTTCTGCTTTTGAGCGACTCGTTATTTTCTAGTATGTTAATAGGGTGCTTGTATTATTCAAAGCATTGTAAAGCCAGTGTGACAGTTTACACAACAGACTTTCAATTTGTCGAGCTTGTGTAAAAGAACGTCGCATATTGTTGATAATAAATTTGTTTGTGTATTTTGTTTGTTGGGTTGGCCGTTACTGTCGTTAATCCAGTTTTGATATATTTTAGATACGTTAATTCTCATTTGTATTTATTTAAAAAAATTACTGTTTGTTTTCATGTGCGGGGTAGACCAGGGTTACTGGCGAAAGTCCTGTAATAATTGAAGAGCCTCGAGTCAAAGTTGACCGTGTATGTGTTTGAGGTTGTTTAGGTGTTATATTGAATGTCGCGTCGTCCTAAGTTTGATTTTGCTTATTCATATTAGCATATAGTAGTCAACCAGTAGTGTACTAAAAGCATATTAAAAGGTAGTCGAATTGTCTGGCGCAGAAGACTTGAAGACACGCAAACACACGCAAACGCATATATTAGCATAGTATATACCGGTACTTTAACTATTGAATCGATTGCATTTTTTTCTACAGCAAAGTAGATTCTTCTTTTTATATTTAGTATTTAGCTATTGCCATGGAGAAAGAAAACCCGGGGAACGACGAAAAGAGTGAGCAGGTCGAAGAACAAGCTCAATATCAAATAACTAAAGACAAAGGTAAGTGCATGCCTACTTAAAACTACATAGCAAAAATCGCACATCATGTTAATTATTTTGTTCTGCATTAATCAAGAAATGGGTAAATGCGTCACAATAGCAACAACAATTTTTTTTACTGAATGAAATACTATTAACGGTAATTTTATTTATTTTAATTTTTATGAACTACGCCATGTCTTTTCTTTTAACACGACTCGGATCGACGCTTACAAGCAATGCTAATATTGTGTATCTAATGTACAACCACGCACTGTTTGAAAACAATAGTAAACCATTCGCGAGGAGTTGGGTGTGAAGCTAGGTCCCAAGATAATTGACTCGTATACAAACAGAGTTAGTACAACTGAAATGTGAATATTTGAAGATTTGGTTTATTTATAGATGATAAAGATTTTGGTAAAGAAGCATCAAACATAAAATTAAAAACTGAAGATGGAGTTCAGCAGACTGAAACAGTGACAGGTAGCTATGATTCTTTTTAAACGCATGTTTAACTTGTTGCTCAACTTGTTTTGAGTGGGGATTTGAATTGAATTAATTCTCAAACTGGGGTCGATAGTTTTTGTAAAATCGGGGTCTCGATTTAGAGTCGCTTTGTTTAATACCCTGAACCTCAAGTCATTTTAATGAAATTCGATTCTCGAGTCGTTTGTCTAACCGGAGTTAGAGTCAATTTATTTGCTGGAACAGGATGACGCGTTGCAGACGATCAGTTTGTCTAACCGGAATTGGAGTCAATTTATTTGCTCGAACAGGATGACGAGTTGCAGACGATCAGTTTGTCTAACCGGAATTGGAGTCAATTTATTTGCTGGAACAGGATGACGAGTAGCAGTCGATCTGTTTGCCTAACCGGAGTTGGATTCAATTTATTTGCTGGAACAGAATGACGAGTTGCAGTCGATCTGTTTGTCTAACCGGAGTTGGAGTCAATTTATTTGCTGGAACAAGATGACGAGTAGCAGTCGATCTGTTTGTCTAACCGGAGTTGGAGTCAATTTATTTGCTGGAACAGGATGACGAGTAGAAGTCGATCAATTATTTTTATATACATGCTGTTTGTAGTCGAACTCGATTAGTTTGAATCTGGTTGGGTGGTAGTCGAATTGATTTTTCTAATCAAGAATCACAAACCGAAATTTGTAGAATTCTAAAATTGGAATTGATATTAATATAACTTGCAGACATTAAAGTTTTATGATCTGAGTTTTTCCTCATCGATTTTCGTATCAGGGAGATGGGAGTCCATTCATCCTATTTTCTCTACGACACCAAAGTCTAAATTTTTAATCCTATGAAACAGAGCACATTTACCTTTCAATCAACATCCAAGCCAGAAATATTTTGGAATCGAAGGTTAGGTCGTGTTCCACAAGCCGATATCTTATACCTGACAAAAAAATAATATTGGTGTTTGCCATCATTTTTTCAACTTTAAACTTAAACTATTTTTACAGTTCAAGAAGAAAACAGCGTCTTCAAAGCAATGGCTCTTCCATGCTACCTAGGTGAACACAGTACTTTTGTAGTTTTCGTATTCCGATCATTTACTCTTTGCTGTTGTATTTAGTGAAATCGAGCCCAATTATATATGATTTTAGATTTTATACCAGGCATCTCTTCTTCATACAATCAGAAAAAAATGAGAAAAAATAGCTTAATATACGTTCTGAACACTATGTCTATGTTTTACTATAACGATGAAAAGATTCTGCTTCAAAAACGTGTATAAGTGTTATCAAGTTAATCATCAAAGTTTTTGTTTCTAACTAAAGCTTACCAAACTTACCGATTGATTTGAATGACATATATGAAATTGAATATTAATGCCTTTATTGAATGCCTTACGTAGAAAAGCACCTAGCTTTAAAACGCAAATAGAATGCTTGTTAAATTTCACAATTAAAATTAGCAAAAATATCTATAATATTCAATTCAAGAGTCCTGCTGCACACTAACACAAATATATTTCTGTAACGTTTCGTCTGACCAAAATCAGACTTCCTCAGACAAGAAGTTTACAACAAAATTGTTGTTACATTGTTGTAAACTGCTTGCCTGAGAAAGTCTGATTTTGGTCAGACGAAACGTTACAGAAATATATTTGTGTTAGTGTGCAGCAGGACTCTTGAATTGCATATTATGGTATTTTATTCCTGCTACAGCATCCTTGCATTACATGCATACGGATCCACTAGCGCAAAGGCATAAAGAAAGGATTGGGACTTAGTCTCGCGCAACCTCTACTGATCGAAAAATATCTATACTTCAAAAAGGGTTGAAAGCTTCAATCCCTTGCTTAAATTATTATATGAGTTATGATTGGTTGAATAGGCTAGGCTGAACGGGAAATAACTTATTTGTATAGTTTAACCCGCTGCAAATACAGATTTCGAACTTGACAATTTAATATGGTTTAATAGGTTATTGAGAAAGTTAGGATATTTCAACTCATATGTATAAATTATTGCATGGCAGGTGCTGTTGTTGAAAATCCTGGCCCGGATAATTGTGAAATAATGGGAGGTGAGAACAAATATTTTTGGGTTAATTTTAGTGGATATAAAATACCTAAGCTATATTGAGCAGCAATATCGATAAACAAAAAAATCGTGTTTTGAAAGCTCTGTAGAACAATGAAAATACGGTACTGTAAAATGTCACTTCAGACGTACAGGAAAGTAATTGCTGGCTAACGGGGGAAAAGCGCGCCATATGACTGAGACTAATTAGCCATTCGAATTACTAATATGCACTAACATATTGATTGATGTTTTATTCCGACCCTTAGATTACTATGTCAGCCATTAATTTCAATTCGGCAGTTTGGTGAGTTTTCAGTTCTTGAAAAATTTGAAAAAATTTCATGATTGAAGTAATGATGTGTTTTTTGCATTTAGTGTTACAAAACATACAACAACAATTGGATGCGTTAACCACAACTGTTGCTAACATTCAGCGTGGTAAGTCGATCTCATATTCATAAATTAAAGCTGCGATTTTTTGATATACTACGCTTCGTACTACTTGTAAAATTGTTGTAAAACTAGGTTTCAATACAAAACTTAAAATTGCATTTTCAGCATTTCTCTCTCTAATACTGTACAATCATGGTGTGCAATATCGCTTCTAGTCAAATTACAGCCAAGGTGGTATATGACAAAATATACCGTGATAACCAGTAATTGCGTGGGCAACTCTGATACGTGAAGAAGCACTCCACCAGTTTTTTGCAGATAATCTCACCTATTGGTTTCGAACTCACCAACCGCGGTACCAATAATCTTACCTCCTGTTTTTTTCAGATGCTGTACTTGCAAGGCAACCAGCTATAGGGCTACCTCCTCCTGGTCCATTAGCTATTGCTAGGCCTTCATTACCATTATCTGGAGATCAGTCACAACAATTTCCGGGAGATGAAGAGTGGGCCATATTATTACCACTAGCAGAGCAATCAGCAATTGGACCACCACCAGTTGGAAATCGTCCTTCCAGCGCATCAGCATCCGGTGGTTTGAGTATACAACCATCGCAGGCACGGGATCCTATTTCTGTAAATCGTCTTGCAAACGCATCAGCTTCCGGTGGTGTGTGTATACAGGCACCGCAGGCAGGAGCTTCTATTTCTGGAAATCTTCCTGCATTGTCAAATAGTTGTAATGTTGATCCGTTTGTTGAACAGTCTCAAGAAGTCCAACGACCTTCTGGCATCTCTCCGTTAATTAGTTCTGTACGATCTGCCGCACACCGTAGATTCAATCGCGATCGATGTAATCCTTTTAACAGGTGGACACGAAACGGACGTACGGGATTAAATATTATTGTTGTTCTTCAGTGAAAAATAGCCTTCCCTCTCAACTAATGTGTTATAAAATTTATTTTAGTATTATTGTGGTGTCTTTCCAGAATAATTAAAATAGAATTGGTCTCCTAGGCTCTTTAAGTTTTTCCGTGCCGTGTGGCCTATAATTCCTTCGTGTCCTTGTTATAATTTCGTATCACCTCAGTCGTTTTGTCTATCTATCAGTTTGAATGTAGCCTTTAATCGGCTAGATCAATCTGGAAATTTTCACGTGGGTTATCCTGCCACCCTAATAACGTGAGTTTCATAGAAAGTCCGAATTGAAGTTTCGTTTCCATGGCAACAACAAAACAACCGCCGATTGTTAAAAATGTTCTTCTTTCTCATAAATTTTCGCCATTTCCTCGTCAACCAATGTGAGTATAAAACTTCCGAGAATGCTGTACTCCGTGGAAGAAGTTACTATTACAAACAAGACGTCATTCATCTCGATAGTTCATAAACTGAAGCCTTTGGAATTTTAGTGTTTTAATTAATATCCGAAGCATAATTTCGCACAGCATTCAAAATGAACTGGTTTAGTTTCAGTATAATGGCGTCCATTACCCGTTAGCAAGATTTCCCAAACTTATTGGGCTGCGGACCCTTGTTTGTGAATCTTATTTTTGAAGGGCTATCCTATGTCGTATCAATTTCTGTGCCTAACCAACGAGGAAGAATGATTTTTCCTTTGACGAAATAAAACTCATGAAATTCTGAACCAATACATACTACTGTCGAATAATGCCAGATGATTTATTCGTATATGTTTTAGACTCTTTTCATATCGTTGCAGACCCCCGTTTGGGAAACCTTGCGTTAGTGTACCTGAATTGACGCGACTTCAAAGTAATGGCGAAGATCTATACTGGGCGTCTGTCGGCTTGTCAGTCTGTCTGGTTGGCCTGCTGTAGCGTCCAAACGGCTGGACAGATTTAGATCCAAAAAATATCACATGGGTGATTCTGTCACCCTAGTATGCATTTCACCCATTGATGTTTCGTTCCTTGGTCAGACTTTATCGGACACATACGTGTTAGTGTCAATTTTATTTTCAATTTTTCATGCTTTCTCAAATACAATCTCTATGAATTTTTCTGAATTTATATCGATATGCGAGTTTTGAAAAATTCGACATGTATTCGACATCCAAAATATCCAAAAAATGTATTTTAGAATGTATTTGAAATGTCATATAAATCGGTTTGAAATAATACTTGAGTTCTTCCCCTCGGGCGTTAAGCGGTGTGTGCAGAACTAATAAAGAGAATAAACGATACCTGAATATTCTTGTCAAAACCTGTATTTTATAGCATGTATTTGTATTTCTTTGTAAAATAATATTTAAATTTATCGACGCTTCAGAATTGTGTGTACCAATATGAAGGTAACTAATTTTGTTCGCCTACTTCACATCAAGTTGTATATAAGGACTAAAACCTATGGGCAAGGGGTATGTATATTCACTTGGATAGCACAGACAGTCCCCGAACTCGTAATAGAACTAAAATAGGGAAATTTGAAAAAATATTATGGCCTAACCCTAACCTGGGATATATACTACGGAAGTAACACTTATTGTGTTATGTTTCCATCCTTACAATAATAAATATCCTCAGTATACATTTATCTCTTTTTTTAATTGCTCTACCAACATTTTGGGACGTCTATTACTACTAAGGTAAACTCAAGCTTGTATTAGAGAAAGAAGAAACGCAAAAACTAGACATGCAACTATAATTTAACTAGCCATGTAAATGAACATAATCTTAAGGCAATCCCATTTCGACCTCAAAATCGTCTTGAGTTGTGAAATTTCAGAACATTGTAAGAAACGAAACACTTAACTATTATTAACAAAACTAAAACTAATTTGTATGTTGGTATTTACTAATTTTACTGACAACGATGAATACACAACAAACCTAGTATCCACAGTAGTAAATTACACCGAGAAATAAAACAACAACAATAATAAAAAATAATAAAAATTTTGAATTCACCAGGAAGACTGCAATCAACATAAACAAGGTATGAATAATCAATGGAAGGCAAATTCCAGAATTTAAAATTTCGGGACCATACAAAATATTTTTAATCCTTCAAACACGGTATCGCGAGCTGTCACTCGGGCCGTATTGGCTATATATATGTGTCCGAAAAAGTAAGACGAGTACTAGACAATGTTATATGTACATTATAAACAAACGGTTGACTAAAAACAAGAAGAAACATTAAGAAAGTAATTACATATAAGTAAGAAATTTAAAAACACAAAATAACAGCGAATTCTACAAAAATCGATACTTAAAATTTGTAAAAAAGCATAAAAATCACTAGACAATCGACAATTCAATTTTGTCTGGAATGAAATTTAGGGTGCCTTTGGTTATTGTTTATGATAGTGAATATAGTAATAGACTCGCACGATATACTGTATTACCTCATGAGAAACTAACTACTGGCAAAAACGGTTCAGTATTTATTTAGTTTACGGCGCACAAGGACTGATTTTTGTTATACAGGAACTACAAGAAAATAAAGTGCAAATTTGGTCATACATAAAGAAGGCGGATAAAAAGTTTTATATGTTGAGGTGGACACACGGGAGGATGTCAAATTAACACTCTTGAAAAAATGAAAATGTCATTGATAACGGTATAAAACAAAAATTGTAACAAACAACAACAATACAAGAACAACTACTAAATTACAACATCACACCCATGTATTCCGACTTTGAATCTTCCGTAAGGCATTTCAATGTGTTCATCCGCATAGTATTCTTCTTCAAGCAAATATTCGTTGTCAATACTATTCAAACCAGAATCATAACGCATTGGTATCTTGTACGCTTCTTTCTTGTCCTCATCTAAAACATCTTCAATCTGAAGATTGTTGTGGACATCCTTCTCGTTTACATGGCCAGGTAAGGGGGGTCTATGACACTTTGGCCGAGTGATTTTCGAAAGGCAGAAAATATCAAGAGATCGCAGAGTAATCAGAAGTAATCCAAGTAGATTAATCTAATGGGTTATAAAAAATAAACTTTTTTCCGACGAACAACAACCAAGTTATATTTTTTTTAAAACGCTTCATGCGTTTATTTTTGCTAGCTAACCACTGAAAATTTCAAACAATTGGTCAAGCAGTTTTTAATTTTGATGACGTCATCACACAAAAATTCAAAGTGAAAAACAAACCCCACTGAGCCCACAGAAATTTGTAAAGTAAATGAAGGTCATAGGCTTCTAACGAAAAATACAATCTTGAACGAATGAAAATTTTCAAACAATTTTTCAGTGGTTAATGAGAAAGCATCACAACAAAACAACAACAATAAGAGTACTAACAACAACAACAATTTGGAAAAACTATACATAGGTCTAATAGTGAGTTATACTTGCTGATGCCTTGTCATTGGACTCGGTGAAATTTTATTTGTTCTCGTCATATGAATCGTGTCATTCTTGACCGGCATTCCCAGAATTGGAGGAAGTAGATGAGTTTTCTTGAACACCGAACCTGAATATTATATTAATAAAAAATTACATGACTTGATTGATAAGTTTTTGTAAGAATCAAAATATGCTAATAACACATGGTTTTGATTTTATGTCTGGTATAGCACGTGGCACGAATATACTACTAAACAGCTTGAATGATTTGACAAATTCTTTCATGGTTTGAAAAATTACTGCTTTGCATGTTATTCAATCCACTCAGCCATAAAAACTTGAGCTATGAAAAGTACTGTGTTTTAACGAATCAATCAAGTTAATAACTACAAGCTTTGAAAGAATAATATTTGTAATCAGATTGAATAATCTGATCATCCTCATTCTCAAAAATCAATGAATAATCCTTTCAATCTATCTAAAACGCAGCAATATTTGTGAGTAATAAATAACCTACCGACTTGTTTGCTGTCCTCTGTATCAGGAGTTATAAAATTTGTATCAGAATCATCACTCGTTATCTTATCTGTGCCATTATTGTCTGCAACCTGATTTGATTTGAATGTTTCAGTCGTGAATTGTTCCAAACCAATTGCATCGACCTTAACCGAAGTGGTCTTCTGCTTTTCATTGTGAGCGATACTTGTTTTCTCGCGCCTAGTAAATTTATTGCTGATCTTCTTATTTGTATTCGGCCCAGTCAATGATTTGCTTGTTTTCGTTCGTTTTAGTCGTGGAATTTTTGCTTTAGTAATGATTTCGTCTGCGTCAGGAATTGTTGAGAGTTTCCGCTTCGTGTCCTGATTACAAATACAAAAATAAGTAATTTAAATCTTCAGATGTGTTGCTGTTGAATACAAGGTAGTGCAGTCAAAATTAAATTTAACAGACCTGTGAATTAGCCTTAATGTCATCAAAGATTCAAGCTTATGTTCAACCCATGCAAATATTAAAAGCTTTAAAAGTAGGACAAGTTGGAAAAGGCCCAATAAAGGTCGATATATAAGATATCAATAACGTCTAAAAAAAATTGAATTTGCAAAGGGAATTTATCGATTCCATATATTGTTTTGGTCCACACAGATGTATTAAACGAAGTACAAATAATTGAACAATTACTGATTCAAAAACAGAAACTTAGTTAAGATATATTGAGAACTGATTTCATTACAAAATGAAATCGTAAAGGGACTTTATGAGTAGCATCAGTCAAAGATGGCGTTTACAAGCTGCACTGCTTGGCTAAAAGTTCAAAATTCCAAATAAATATTTATTATCTGGTATGAAACTATTCAACTAAATGATATTCAATAGTTGTAGAAGCAATTTCTTACTTTGGTTGTTTTAACGACCATATTCAATATCGTACCTTTGGTGATTCTTTCACGGCTTCCCCTCCAGTAGAGTGTTCCGAGTTGGAACTTGGATGAGAAGAACTAGCGAAGTCAAAACTTATGCTGTCTCGAAACTTCCGAAGTCCAGAAGCCACGTTCAGACCAAACACACTAGAAAACCAGGGAGGGGATTTCCCCCCGTGAGATGATGACTTTAAATTGTGACGACAAGCAAAATCAGCTCGCACCCATTCAAAATAAGAAGTTACATTACTGGTATCAATCATGCTGAGAATAGTTTATTCATTCCATCGGATTCATCATTCGCATTTTTGCATTTCAGAGTTATCTTATTGTTATACTTAATTAACTGAATTATATCGAATACACATAGAAGCATTTCAATACTGTTGACTTTCAGCTCGGGTAAATAGCCGGGAGATCACTTAAATGCTTAAAAAAATATGGCCCTAATGTGATTGGTGAGTAAGAGTTAATATCCTTCGCGTATTCGTCTTATCGTGGACTAAGTCAAAACAAAAGCAATAAGAAACTTTTGCGTCGTTTTCAAGCATGATATGTGCTTGTCCGATTTTTCGTGTTCCCGGTAGCACGTCATTTTTCTGTATCATATTTTCAATTTTCCGAGTTTGATGTCAGTAAGTATTTGAAAGCTAAAAAAATACTACGCTTCAAATAGCTAGTCTGGGCTTGTTGGAAAAGTGACGTAATTCTCTTTTTTGAGAAATCTCCTTTTTCATCGAGTCGATTTCGCTTGAATTTATCACAGCGATTTCAAGACAAAACTTTTCAAAAAATAAAAAATAAAAATTTCACACTCGTCTCGAGAAACAGCTGGCATAAAGCATGAATAAGCTTTCCAACAAAATCTAAATGAAGTTTCTCGCACGTTTGAACGAAAAGGTATGACATTTTCTAGCAGCGGTATACAAGAGGCCCAGAGGGAGGGCGTCTGAATTGGACTAATCACTTTTTTCTGCATGCTTTGCATTCTGAAAACAATGAAAAACTGGAAACTCATTTAATTAATGGTTGTGTATCGTATTCATACGATTATATATCAGATAAAGTAATTCAAATTCATATTACTTTATGAAATAAATTGTCATTGTATTATGAAAAACATAAAAACAATTTTTTAAAATTACCAACAGTATTTTGTCATGTTTAATTTTTTTAAATTTTTTTAAATTAGTTAACTTAGGTTAAGTTTCCACATATTTCAGATGTGTTAGCTTTCAAGTTTTTCTTTTTCTGTATTTCTTTACCAAGAAAAGCAAAAAAACAAAAAATAGTTTGCTCAAGTAGCGTTAACCTAATCTTGGCTAGCAAAAATTTCGTTATCCAATAATTTTAACGTGCTGAATTTTCATGGTTTTGGTAGCAAACTATACGGCTGCGTGGCCAATCAATTGGATTTCAATGCAATTCATGTCATGGGGAAAAAAAATCGACCAATTTTGGAGAAGTAGAATTTCTGGATTATGAAAATTGAATTAAATACCATTTGAAGTTTGTATAGTCTTTGTTTTATCAAGCTGTACTATTAATCACTTGGTGCAAACAATTGGCTAAATGTAAATCTTTTTTTTTTTGTGCTATTCTATTGTGTCGTTTAAAAAAACATTTTAATTTTGACGTTTCTCTTTGTTTGCTATTTTTATATAATACAAATTACTACAACTATTGATATAGGACATACATTATAACTAACAATGATTGATGCAGATTCTTAAGCTATATCAAATCAGTAACAAATGTACAAGTGATTTTCTGCTGGGAATGCTTTTTTATATTTTATTTGCTTGCATAGCCAATGTAGTGTAATCGTGCTTAGTAGCATGGTCTGGTCTGGTAGTCAATACGTTGGTTAATATCTTGGTGTAACAAGTTAGAGTTCCCGGGCTTGAATGACATGGAAATTTGAATTAAAATTCAAAAGCAATGGTCAGAGTCATGATAAGTTCCCAAGACTAATATATATATATCTTGTAGCTTGCTGTGTTAACCTACCATATCCCTACATTAATATTTGCAATGCAATGTCTTAATTTTAATTTAGCATTTTTCTGTTTAATTCAAATCTGATGTAAATATATTGCAGTTGTTGTGCATTGCATTTTAGCATATTTTGTTTTTATGCACTTTTATTCAATAACATGTACATTTGCGAGTAACCCTGGCCTCCCCCGCGCAGGGGGGCAAAAACGGTATTTATAAATAAATAAAAATGAGAATTTAACCTTAACAAAAAATAAATTGAACATGTAAAGAATAACAAGTCAATATAAAGAAAGCGTACGGCTTATCTAACTGAGCCAGCGCCCTCAAAGAATATAGGAAAGAAAATCATAAGCATAAAAACAAATGTAAAGTAGTGGCGAGGGGCTGGCAAACTTGGCGATGGGTTCTAAACATGGAAAAATCTAACTCAATTATAATTACTGCTCGCCTTTTCCTATCATCCGGGGTGGAATTCTCAATCAATTATGTGGAAAAGTTTGATAAATTATCAGATAAAAAAAGAAGGAAACGAACGAACTAATAAACCGTGAAAAAGTGCGCAATAACTGCAAATTAAAATTGGGATAACTAAGGCAAGCGGTATACACTAATATATATATATATGGCATCTAAGTTGGCCCAAGCCCATCGCCGAGCGTGAGTTTGTGGAGGCAAGTGGTGGGGAAAAGGTGAAATACAAACAAAATAATCCGAGCAAATGGCTCAAGGGCTCAACCTACCTAGAGAAACCACTAGTGGGAATCAAAAGGGTTGGTTAATGGGACAACGAAACACACCTGCAAGCTCGCAATCACATAAATACAAAACAAAGAGAAGAAGTTAATAAAAAAAAATTCAGAAAAGAGGATGCAGTAAGATTAGCCGACACTGTCAGGAAGTCCGCACCAGGCCCTCCAGACGCGATGGGATCCTCGAATGACGCTCTTAACGCAGTTACGGGAGACCGCTGTAGCACCACCTCCGGTCGCACCCAAAGCACGAAGAGCAGTATGGTTTCCAACGGCATAACTGCCGAGAGAACCAACAACAAATGCATGGAACTCCACAATTTTGCCAGAATCAAGAGCAATGGAGCGACATAACACTTCATACTTTGAGTGCTTCCGACGGGCCGCGTCATCTATAGCGTCCTCATCGTTGTTGAATGGGCACGCCACATCGAGTACTACGACCCGATTCGTTCCAATTTCCTCGAGAATCAAATCGGGCCGCAGCATCTCAGCTGTTCCAGCGGCGTTCTTCCGACAAACTACGTCGACATCGCTTCCTAGACTCAATAAAACCTCGACACAACCTCGCCCAGCCGAGCACGAGCACCGAACGGACCATAGAGTCGGGAAAATTCAAAGTTTTGAACGCATGGGTGACCCGAAATATGTCCGCTTCGAGGGCAACATTTGGGACGCCCAGACCCCCCACCGCAGCCGAGGAATGAAAAAACGGCTGACAGGTACGGACTGTTGACCGAAAAACGGTCTGCATTAGACAACAAATGCTTGCGTCCAGCCGCTCGAGGTCGCGCCGACGAAAATATCGAGTCAGTAATTGGAAGAAGAGCTTAGGTATAACAAACCTCTTCAGCGCCAACAGTTTTTGAAACGGAGTGAGCTCAGCAAAGAGCCTCCAAATGTATTTTAAAATTTGGTTTAAAAAGTCACTCTGTCCGACGATCCGGTATCCCATATTCTTGCCAAGGTACCCCCAGAAGTCATCCCGACTGAGAACAGCAAAATATCACCACCATTGAGATGAAAAGGCTCACTGTCCGCGACCATCGTGCCTCCCGACCGAACCAATTCAAGAACAAGACATTTGGATGGTTTGAATTGCATACCGGACCATCGCGTAAACTCTTCACTCTTCACATATTGAGAGTTGCGCCTCCAACTGTTGCCGCGACGACGCACACAGAGCAGAATCGTCTGCGTAGCCCTGGCCGTTGACGGTCACATCCGGCGCACATCGTAACTGGTAACCGACGCCCAAAAAACCCTTGACGCCCCGGAGAAGAACTTCCATGACCATATTGAAATTGATTGCCGAGAGAGGGCATCCTTGAAGGACTCCTCTATCAGATAGAATAGGGGACGTGTTACCATCCATAGTTAAAATGGTAAACATGTTATCTCTGTAAACGTCAGCAATTGTTTCCAACATGTACCCCGGTGCACCAAAATGTCGCAGGACTTCGAGAATGGCACCATGCCTTACCGACCCAAAAGCATTACGGATATCAAGCCACGCTACATAAAGATTACGCTTATGTTTCTTTGCATCCGCAATGACCGAATCAAGCATGAAAACATGCTCGAAGACGCCTTCGGAAGAAACGAAGCCATTCTGTTCCGGAGAAATCACTTTCCCCTAGCTGCCCAAAACTGAAAACGACTTACAATCACGGCTGCATAGATTTTATACAGCGTGCGGCAGATTGCGATGGGTCTCTAGTTCCCGACGTCATCCATATTGCCCTTAAGGTCCTTAGGAACAGGAATTATTCTAGAGAAACGCCATGCTCTTAAAATACGTCGGGAACCCCTGCGGATTTCAAAGACCTTGGAGAGAATTTCACCCCGTTGGTCAATGATTTTTCAAAATTCATAGGTGAGCCCATCTGGTCCCGGGAAAGTGCCAGACCGAAAAAACTTCCGCCGCACTGACAGCCACATCCTCCTCTACCACCCCTCAACTGAAGACCGAACCCCGGCCGATGACCGCGTTTGCCGTCCAATTAGTTTGATTCGGCCCGTTTCTGGGCTGAACGTGAATAACGGTTTGGGGGCAGGCGTTCGGCATTCTGGAAATTTGAGGCACCGGTAAACCAAAGTTCAAACTGCCCTCAAGATGGACGAACGCCTCGTCTGGTAAGGACATCAAGACGATTCATCCACCAAGCGGGACAGTTTTTAACGCAGCTCCTCCAGGTTTAGAACACCCAAAAAACGCACCCTCCTGAGGAGATGAACTCTGGCGATCATCCGGCGCAGAAATTAAGCTCTGATGTGTCATGGCTAGCGTGGGGGTTAGGAGTGGCTGAATTAATAATTCTTGCAACCACGAAAGGGTCCGGAATATGAATGACCAAGGGCTCGAGCTCAACCACGACAATAGGTGAGGTGGGATTCGAGACCGCAGATACGACAACATCAGATCTTGAGTGACGTAGTCCGTTGAAATCACGGCCAACATGACCGGAACTTTCGCCGACTCCCCAATCTCAATTACTCAGGGCTTTGGGGCGGCGGAGTAACTACAGTGAATAAGTGTGGAACAGGTTCGGGTCGGGGAGGAGCTTTGTTTCATGCCGTACGCAGCCACGACATCAACGACTGCCTTTCGGAGTCCCCATTGACATATTGGCGCACTGGCATGGAGGCGCGTTTAGGTGAAAATTCCTTTATTGGAGGTCGGATTTGACTGGGGGGAGGAGTCTTTACGGTCATAGGAAGGGAAGAGGTTTTACTTTATGGGGAGGAGGTTCTGGTGTAGTCAGCTTCAATGGGTTCAGTCGGGGCGAAACGGGCAAAGATGAAGAGGAAGCATAAAAAATGAAAGATTTTTTCTTACGATTCAAATTTGGAGGTAGAATAGGTTTTTGAATCCGGGGAGGATAAAGATGGGGTGATGTTTTCAGAATGTGAAAAATGAATATTATTGATTTAGGTGAAGATGAGGAACCAGGAGAAATAGGAAGAGAGCCTGAAAAAGAAGTTGCGGCAGAAGATAAGAAAATGTTGGATTCAGATTGCTCCGGTATGGGAGAAACTCGATGATCGAGCTGAAAAGCCCGACTCGGCCAACGAGAACCCTAAGATTGGAACAGGTGACAATCGGAGAGGGGTACGGGACCCGATTGCTCGAGTGGCGAGAGAGAGCGCCCAAAAAACGCACCCTCCTGAGAAGATGAACTCTGGCGATCATCCGGCGCATAAATTAAGCTCTGATGTGTCATGGCTAGCGTGGGGGTTAGGAGTGGCTGAATTAATAATTCTTGCAACCACGGGAGGGTCCGGAATATGAATGACCACGGGCTCGAGCTCAACCACGAGAATAGGTGCGGTCGGACCCGAGACCGCATATACGACAACATCAGATCTTGAGTGACCTATTCCGTTAAAATCCCGGCCAACGGGACCGGAATTTTTCGCCGACTCCCCAATCTCAATTACTCAGGGCTTTGGGGCGGCGGAGTAACTACAGTGCATAAGTGTGGATCAGGTTTGGGTCGGGGAGAAGCTTTGTTTCATGCCGTACGCAGCCACGACATCAACGAATGCTATTTGGAGTCCCCATTGACATATTGGCGCATTGGCATGGAGGCGCGCTTAGGCGAAAATTCCTTTATTGGAGGTCGGATTTGACTGGGGGGAGGAGTCTTTACGGCCATAGGAAGGGGAAGAGGTTTTACTTTACGGGGAAGAGGTTCTGGTGTAGCCAGCTTCAATGGGTTCTGTCGGGGCGAAACGGGCGAAGATGAAGGGGAAGCATAAAAGAAGAAAGATTTTTTCTTACGATTCAAATTTGGAGGTAAAATAGGTTTTTGAATCCGGGGAGGATAAAGATGGGGTGATGTTTTTAGAATGTGAAAAATGGAAATTATTGATTTAGGTGAAGATGAGGAAGCAGGAGAAATAGGAAGGGAGCCTGGAAAAGAAGTTGCGGCAGAAGATAAGAAAATGTTGGATGCAGATTGCTCCGGTATGGGAGAAACTCGATGATCGAGCTTAAGAGCCCACTCGGCCAACGAGAACCCTAAGATTGGAACAGGTGACAATCGGAGAGGGGTACGGAGACCCGATTGCTCGAGTGGCGAGAGAGAGAGAGCGCCCGGGGCGGCAGGCAATCCAATGGGATTTTACAGGTATGAGGTTTTTTTGATCCCTGCATTATCACCTAGAACACCTGCCGCACACCGGATTCAGCAAAAGTTTTGCTCGCGTGAGCCGGTGTACATTCAGAAAATGTTTTTACAGCGATCTTAAATTTGCTGTACCGGTGAACTCTTTCACGACACTCGGGCAGTGGGCAAAGAAAAAAGGTAACTGTGCCATTGTATAAGAGGGGGATGAAGGTTTTAGCCGTAGTAATAGGAATCACCACTCCAAACTCGCCATCAAGGGGAACAGTTTTTTTCTTTATGTACAAGTCTAAAAGGGCACGTCTAAAATGGGACCCTGAACGAGAGAATTAACATCGGATGAGCAAATGGGACACACGATCCGTGGACGAGACATTCCTTTCCCCTTGCATCGAAATAACGAGTCAATGACGGGAAGGTTGAATTATATTTCTCGCAACGCGTGCAAAAGAAGTTTATTATTCCGAAACGACGGTGCATAACGTTCCAGTGCTTTAGTAAAAGAGTCGGGAAGGCAAATTTAAGTTTACATGACTTGTAGGTGCAAGAATATGTGCCCACGGATCGCTCATCTACAAGAACAAAGGCATACAAGGGAGGATCAGAAGTTGAACCACTTGCCATGACTGATCTGGATAATAGTAAAATAATGTAAACAAACGAGAATAGAGCAATGCGAACAGATAACTGATCTAAACTAAACTGCCTTAATTTACCTTATTATAACAATTGTCAAAGGGCAAATCAGTCTAGGTCTATTAATGCGCACAAAGAACAAAAATGTACAGAGCTCAAATTGAGCTTTCTTTGATGGAACCGCAAATGCTTGAAAACCAAGCCTGCTGACTAGCTAATTGGTGTGTTCAGCGTTCTTCAGACTCCTATTAAAGTTGAGCGTCAGCAGGCCCAGAATTCGACATTCAAAGCTACCTCGATGTTCGCCCAAGGCAATGAGTTGCACAGCGCTGTCAGGGCAAGAAGTTGAAAATTCCCACGAAGGCTCCCCGGCACGCTACCGATGCTCACAACTTCCACCTTGTGGAGTCGTCACTCCCTGGGCTAAAGATGTAAATTTGCCATCGGCATCAACTGCTGGTATTCAACATATAGATAGATATTTTATACTTCCTACCAGCACTTGTATTATTGATGTTACACAGCTGACGGCAACCCAAAAAGACTTTGTTATTATTATGGCGATTCTTATGGCTGTTTGGCGTTGGGTTTCAAAGGGGGCTATTGGAGATTATGATTTTTTTGGAATCAACGACTTGGTTGGGTGGATGTAAATAAAATTCCACGACAGTTGAAACAAATCTCAACGACGGCGGAGCACGTGGTGTTTTCACTCGACGACGATGATTAAGGTCGGAAAAGTTGGCGTTATTATTTGATCGAAAACTTCTCCAATTCGGAGTTGTTGTTGTTTTTTTCAATGACGGCTATCTTTATAGTTTGCTATTCTTCGCAGTTAGTATTCCAATAGGACAAGAGATGGTATTCTCATAATCTTGATTTCCAGTACAGAGCTATTGTATTGCACTACTCTTGATATAACTTGAACGCCGAGGAGCGATAACGACAAGGAGCATCGAAAACACGCCCGCACTCCACGACGTCTGTCGTAGACTGCCTAACAATACATAGGTCCATCATCGTCAAGCGCGTTTTATCCCCAGTGACATACATAGTGACTAGCGTGTGTGATGATAAACCTATGAACGTTCATTTCAGCCGTCTCAAACCGAGTAAAGGGAATTTGATAAGACCACCAATGGATACAGTGTTTTGCACAATCATCACATTAGCCCAGATCCCGAACTAGTTGAATTCTATTTTTAATTTTTGTTTGAAGAGAACTTGACAAAATCGCCGCGTCAGAAGTAGGATTATTTCGTTTCACATTTCATTTTGATGTTGATCCCCAAATTAGAGCTAACCTTTGGTAGGACATGACCTTTTTAAAGTTTAGATTTCGTCCGGTGTGTTATTTGAATATGTATTTTTACCCAAGTTTTCCTGACATTAAACGACGGCGATTTTATTTTAACTGTAATACAATTTGTGTAATTTTTTTCACGAGTGTTGTGAATTTTAATTCATGAGTCAATTTATATATGGGAAAAGCACTAGATCCACAGTTTTGCCATATATATTAGATCACGATTTCCCATAATTTTGAGGGCGATTTAGAATTTCAAGAATGATTGTATGATGAAAAAATGGATGCAATAGCAATAGTCAATATAATATGATGCAATAGTCGATATAATGATGATGATGATAATTCATAAATTTGAATTTTTGAAGAAAAATGTACATAACACGGGAATTAATACTGGTAAAATGTATTTATATGCGGCACAATATCTGACACGACAATTGTATGTGTTTGCGAATCTTTAACAATGCTTGTATTGCGCGATATTGTAAGGTAAGATAAATCAATATACTTATAAGTGAAATATATTTTATACAATATGTTATTCTTCTAGTTTATAACAAATTATGTTTCAATCCTGAAATTGAAAATTGAAATACGATTCCCACATATTTTTAAAGAGAAGATATGTATATTTGAAAACAATCCATATCAATTTGACCGGTCTGCAATATGTATTGGTTACCTCAATGACACGTGAATGGAAATTAATTTTACATATTTTCAAAGTGTATACTAAAAACAAACAGAGTGGAAACTGCTGTCTCACAAATATTTCAATGGGGCCATCTCGAGCAAACAAAACACATCATGCATTGACCAAGCGTAATCTGAATAGATTTTATTATATTTCATGCTTGGTAAAAAAAAACAGTATGATATAGTTAATCATTAACAAGTTTCATGTAACTGATCTGAGCAATACATTGTACGAGTACCTTTATTATATGACAACTTTTACTAATATGGTATAGCACAATTTTCAGGTTGCATGTTTTAGATTTGTTTACTGCATGTTTACTTAACACTTAGATGAAGTATTCTCGATTTTTTGGAGGAATCTCAGGTATCAAGATATAAAATAATTTATATATATTCAGGAAAATATTGTGTATAAGACAACAGTTTTATTTATTGAATACGAAGTAAATCAAATTATAGAAATGAACGGTAAGCTGAGATGTTGAGCTGATACGCTCCATCATATCTAAATATGAATAAATCAATTCAATTTAGTTTTCAGTTTTTTGTCAGTTTGCCCATAAATTCGTAAATGTTTATAGTTGTGCTAGCCTTTCTATTAATTTTATGTAAGTTCTTGTGTGTGTTTTCATATACAAATGATATTTACTTCTGATGCCTTGTTTTATCATTTTTGCATTCCAACACATTTTATGAATATGGTATTTCGAATATTGAAGTTTTTTTATGTTGAATTGGTAATATTCTGGGACTTTTGAACAAGCTTTTATGCAATATAGCTCGTACACATTGGAAATTTCACAATGGAAAAATCATTATAGTTTGAGATACAATTCCCAATCAGTAGTAGCATTTTGAATTACCGGATATTTATGCATGGATTTAAGAGCGAAATTGAAAGTGAATACATAACATGGCAACGCAATAACATGGTGCTAGAACTTTATTTGCTGGTAATGTAAAATAACTATCTCGCTCTTTTGTTGGATAATTTCATTAAAAAGGTTTTCAATTCTATTTTTTAAATAATTTCTTGACAATCAGACACAACATCAAATTTTTTCTTCTTCTCGTTAAGTCATTACTTTTTTTGAAAAAATATAATTTAGACTTTTAGAAAGCATATATTCTCAGTGATACTGAAGCAGGAAGGTCAGCTATATATTGAGAATAGAATTATATTATAAGTTCATTCACAATTGCCTTGAAGTAAGTTATTAAAATATTTTTAATTATCATGTTTCCGTTTATCCGATGAATTAGTTTTTATTAGAAAGCTACCAGAGAAACTGATTAAATAAAAAAAATTGGCAACTGTCATAGTCAAAATATAATGCTAAATTTCATTCTATAAATATGTCTTTGTAAAGGGAAAATATCGATCATATGATCATAAATCAAGCAATTGAGCAGCATTTTGCTTCCAAAAATCAAACAAATGTACAATCTCAGTCTTCACAATATATTTATATAAATGAGTTTTTTGCTGATGCAATATGAGAAAGAAAAACAGACATGGCTATTGTAATTGGAAATTTTTCGATTTGGAATAAAGGTAATTGATTTTAGTTATTTTCATATTCAACCATTTAACACGTATGTTGTATTATGGTGCTTTGTTTATTTGGTATTTGCAAAATATTTTTAATATAGAAATATTTTTGATAAATTGGTGCTCTCGTAATATGTGTACCAAGATGACGCACAACCTGAACACAGTATGTGTACCAGGATGAGGGTATTAGGTTGTGCGCCATCTTTTATTACATACTACGAGAGCGCCGAAAAGTTTAGTCAAACCGAGCAGTCTTGTTTAACACTATTTTTGATTAATACGATCTAGGTATATTAGAAATTGTATATACCTACCCACATTTTTCTATAATTTACATCTTGTAAAATTTACCATTTGATTTAAAATAAAGTAAAAATTACACGTCACCACTTGAAACAATCGAAGTCAAGCAAAATTTCAAGTTAAATATTTACAAGCTTTGTTGGTTTGAACAATAGAAGCAGTTTTATTCAAAAGCATTCATTGAACAGTTTCAAGTGTCAAAGTTAAAACTACTCCTATATTCAGTAGATAAAGCGTATACCACAGAGATTTGTCATATTCGTACATCATTGCTGAACTAGGCAGAATACATAGTAAGTACATTATTTGAACCAGAGTTAAATTAAACTTTTAAATGCAAAATTCATGTATTTGAGCTTTGTACTTCCCTTAGTAATAAATTTGTTTTCTAAATATCGTAAATGTTCAGTTGTTCAATTTTGAATTTTATTAGATAATTATATCATTTGTATTAAATCTATTATAGATGAAACTATAGTAAACAATTTACTTACCAGTATTGTAGTGAGCGGATATTTCAACGTGTTTCAATTTTATACTCAAGGCAATTTTAAAATTTTAAGGAATGGTAATAAAGTTATATCATAATATTCTATCCGGAATCAACAGTGTAATGGCTACACGTAAGACCGCGGTTTTCAGTAATGTGCTTTTACCAGGCTTGGTGGTTTATCAAAAAAACAATATGCTCCAAGTGATTGTTAGGTAACCAGAAACAGTATATATATTAAAAAATAATTTTGATAAAATATTCGATTTTATTATTCATAACTTTTTGCCAAATACCTTCTATTTAGCACCTTTTTATCCATTCCAGTAGACATTTCTTTAAATTATGGTATTTTAATAATATTTGAAAATATGATTTGTAGCTTAGGGCTTAGGATATTCAATGTTTGATATCAATGCGTGACTGGTGCTAAATACTCAATTTACAAATCAATACTTTGGTTTTTAAGCCGTGCTAGTCGCGATAAATTGCGTTTGCACGAGAGGAGTTTGTTCAGCAATACTTACTCGGTGATGTGTAAGGCATTACCTTACAATTTTTGTAGACATAAAAATTATGCTTCTATATTGCTAAAAACGTTTAATCAAACTAAAAAATGTCGGATTAGTTTTACCGGTACGCCGGTCACGTTACAGTTGTATTGTTATGTCACAATGTAATCGTAAACGAGACGTCCACCTTCCACACGTCGACTTGCGCGCTTAGTTAGGCTAACAGGAAAGTAAGTTTGGACAAGTCTATTTGCTTAAAAATTATGTTCAATCATTGGTTAATTAAAGAGCCATAAAAATGTTCTAGCCGTTTGCATCTTCATGGCTCTGTAAAATCGGATTATTTGCTATGGCCAAATTTAAAAGCAAAAAAATACTGGACGGAACCTAAATTTAATTGTTTTTCAAATCGGGCACACACATCGCATTAACATTTGCAAAATAATTTGTTCAAAGCTAACTTTTTTTTACAAGTGTGCCGCAATTTTTTGTATTTGCTTAGTGCGCGCGAGCAAACAATGTTTGAGAATCACTGCTTGGCTTTTGATTTTGCAGATAGATATTACCAACAATAAATCTGATATTTGATAAATACATTCACCCATATTACTTATGGTCATGTAATTCCAATCTATTTAAAATAGACCAAACAATCAATACTTTGGATAAACTTTGAACTCATTTTCATTTTCCATCTACTGAAAAACAATGTATCATACTAATGTATCGTCACGCAAATAACCGAAATGCGTAAGTCATTTTTAGCAGTTTTGAGAAAAACGTAAAAAACTTCCTAATGATATTGTTATGCCATTGAGACTTGAGAGTCAATAATTTGCCATGGTTCAATTTTTTGATCGTAGCCGAATTTAAGTTAATTTGTATGACGCAGGTAAGTGACGTCATAATGGCGCACTGTGACTTAGGCAGAAATGTGTGTACGACTTGGGGACATACGCAATTTTGCAACTTTACTATATGCACCAGTACTGAAAAATAAACATTTCAAAAACGAATGTAATTCTCAGTATCTACAATGTCTAATCCCCAAAATAGCTGATCTGTTTCAAATATATTATTTTTTATGTTTGACCAATACCCAATATAAAAGCCAACCAAGGTGAATTGGACTCGGACAGTGAATATCACAAGTACACGCCTTCTTATACTGTAGTATAAATTCAAATTATTACGCGCTAAGCTAGAACCTGAGATGCAAAAATTCAAAAATACTTCGCCGAGGTAAATTTACCTTTGTGACGTCACAATAGTCCTGCGGTAACAATGATAATTCAATATGACAAAACAATTGCACAAATTTGCATGTCATAGTAAATTTCCATTTTTATGGGTTTCGGAATTCTTAAAATAAAATCTGAGTTAACAGACAGGTGCGCAGCATTACATAAATACCTATTTTATAAAAAAAACTCAAAATCGCCAAAAATGACTTACGCAATTCGGGTATTAGCCTGAAGATATATTTTTGAAGTTTCCTAAGCTGTAATAACATTTAATAATGCTATGGTGAATTATTGTATGTTTATACCAAATAACCTATTTACAATCAATTGACCGACCTTGATATTGAATCAATTAAATGGTATATAGTGAGTGAGATGTTTTTGTCAAAAATAGAGAACGTATGGAATAACGTAGTGTCAGTAACTGCCGATATATCAAAAAGTTTAAACTTCAAACTTTCAGAGTATACGCCGGACGATGGCGCTGTGGTGTCACCTCAAATTCGTCATGTATTATTCGATTCGCTCATTATCGGGGCATCCGCCTTTTTTTAGCAATTTCAAAATAAAAATCGAAGAAAACGATCATTTAGCAATTTTTATTTTTTAAATGAAGTACTTTCCAAAAATATATGTAAGAGTTTAAAATTTAAAAATCAATTAACTTTTTTTCACAATACAATCGTTTAATCTACTAACCAATTCTAAGACAGCGTATTATTGAATTCCATTTTGTCGAATCAATCAATACATTTGTTTGTAAAGTATTTTTTCTATAGAAGAATCAAAAATGTTTCTCAAATTGAATATTCCATCCTGCTCACGGTAATGTCAACAATAATAGGTTCAAGTAACAAAAAAACAAATAAACGCGAAAAAGTCAAATATGGCAAAACAAACAGTTCCTTGCTTAGAAAATTGCGGTATCAGATATAATTCTTCCATCTTAGATATAGTTCATTTGTTTGTATGAAAGCTTAGAGGCAGAGTTTAAAAAGCGTTGTTTCGTTATTATTTGTATTTAAATTGCTTGTTTTGCGATCTTTGTACTTGCTTCAACTATTTCATTTTTACTATTTCAAACATATGTTCTAAATATCTTTGATTGTCTTACTTAAAACTACTTTTTCATTTACCAGGGCAAGAAGTGAAAAAAAATTCAATTTTCTAATATAAACTTACTCCTTATTTGATAGTCGTTATTTCATCCATCTTTAGTGATAATCGTCGAAGACAATCTTTTAAAATTTTCTGAGAATGTTCTGATATTTTGGCTATTTGTGCTTATATTATATTTATATTTTATATTTATCTAAATTATGTTTGTTCTAACTGAAATCTGTAGAAAAATTATTAGCTTCATGAAAAATATCCGGTCTTTAACGTAATAAAAACCTAAAAATTCATAAAGATTGTTAAGTAACGAGAATGGATAGGAAAAAAAATCACAATACATTACAAACAAAAATCGTAAAATAACTTTTCGCTTCAATTATTCATATTCTTTATCTGAAAGATTCAAAATTATAAAACAAAGCACCACATTTCAAATTTGTAAAGGGGGATTTATAAACAATTATTCAGATGGATATATACTTGCGATTTAAAAAATGTTATTCCGAAAACATGTGATAAACATTCGAGTAGTCGGTTTTAACCCGTGTCAGTCGCGATGTGTTTGCATAAGATAGGTTTGTTTTACCAAGATCAAATTTGGTGATAAGTATGATTAATGATGTTTGTTAAATGTGTGAATAACAAGGTCGTCTATTGTGTGAAATCGTGGAACTTTTCAGATTGCAATAATTATCTGGAATCGAAATTTTTTATAACATCTTCCTATATACACATTGTAATGTTTTTATATTTGTAACACAAAATTTCTTGCACATAGTTAAAATTTGTGCCTAATAATTTAAATAAACGGGGTCTAATTGTTGTAGCGGAAATATAGGAATTCTATTAAATTTTCCTATTAATCTTTCAAGCGTAAAAGTGAAAAGCCTATATAAAACACTTCAGTGTCATATAAAATATAAAAAAAATAGGCTTCTGTTATTTTATGTAATCCTACTTATAATATTTATGGTGGTAATCAATTTAAACTTTTATGAATTTGCTTCTATTTTAACCCAAATCAGTGAATCATTCTGAATGAACTATATCCTGTGAAATTCAAAAGTTGTCTTAGCAGTCCAAGTCGTTTTCAATAATTGTTATGTGAAATATAGTATTAGTGAATGTACCGTCAGTTCATGGCGCTATAGCGTGGTCTTTAGTCCATGTTTCGCTAAATTTGGGTGAAAGCTTTTCGATAACAATAAATTTGGACCCCCTTCATTGTAAACCGATATCCTGAAAATATCTCGATT
>NW_024102834.1:23773200-23817584 GCF_013122585.1 Styela clava
TCCTGTAATTTTTACAGGGCAAATTGAGTAATTTAAGCGCAAAATACCGTAAAAATTGCTGCCATGGAATTCCATGTAAAACTTTTCATCAGTGAAAGCGAAGCAATTGTAAATACGAAGAGATTTGAATTTTTTGAAAGCTATTATTTGTTTGTTATGAAGCATTTTGTAATACCACTCCATACTGTTTAAATTCATCAACAGTATTTTAGCGGTAAATTTCGTTCGTCTTATAACACGGTCTGTACGGCCAAACTTTACGCCCAATTACAACTTCTAGCTCTCTTTCCATGTAAGATAAATTTTCAAGTTGTTGATGTTGAAATTTTTAGAAACGTTCATTACTTAAGATGTATAACAAGCTGCCTTATAGCACATAATCAAAATTTGGATCTCTCTTCATTCGTCTTCTTTTTATCAAGATCGGACTATATGTTTATTCCCATGTAGTAAAGTTTACTTTTAAAAATAAATAAATAAATTCCGTACTTTTTACGATAGAATTTCAGAATCAGATACTGCTCTAGACGAGCAATCCGGCCCATCTTTGTATGCCCATTCTTATTCATGCCATACGATTCCAAGATATCCAATATACCAATAATTATATATCATTGATAAGATCTTTTTGAGATACCAAAATATTAAAATACCAAAATAAAAATTCGATTTTCTTATTCGTCAGCTGTTGGACGAGATATTCTTTTCCAAAGCTCAAATGTGACTATACAGTTAACTGCGTATTGGTTTTACGTATTATATGATACCAAACTTGTGCATATATCGCGAGTGAATGGCGCGCAATAAATATTTTTCTCTTTGAAGTCTCCACATCGAATCAGACTAGGCTATGGTTGATCGATTTTTTTGTTGTTTATTTGTTCGTTATCTTGTGAAAGCTTTTATGAGTCATAATAAAACATTTATTATGAATCATAAAAGGAAATATAATCGTGAAACATTGAGAATTTGAGCGATATCACGGTTATGTAAACTCACTTTTTTCTGTAATGGCAGCTGCGATCAAACGACTCGTTCATTTCACACCTTCCTGATGTTGTAAAAGGCTCACTTTTTTATGTAGCGTGGCATATTAATTGAACTTCAAAATAAGAACTTATCGGACTTGCTTGGATTATTAATTAGCAACGCCGAGATTTATTAAATCCTATTCCAGTTGTGCGGCGTTCTTCTATCGAAGTGGGGAGTACACGCGCGAAATTTAAGCGCTATTTTATCACTTCCAATCGTTATATAAAGTTATTTCCTATATTGCTGCGTAGAAAATTAGCTTTTCTTCCAAGCTAGACCATAATGAAAATTCCAGAGTTCCAGACCTCATAGTTTATACATGGCATTGCAAAACGTCGCGCAAATTTTCTTATGCGCTAATTGCAGTATGTTCCCCAGCTTTTCTTTTTAGGGGGGGTGTTTCAAAATTTAGGGGGTGGTAAAATAATTTGCTATTAGAGATAAAACTAGGCTATTTGTATTCTTAAAAAAATGGTATGTATTTAAGAAACGATGTACATGGGGGCCCCCCAAGTTGATTGACGGCGAGCCAAAATCCACAGCAGAATGAAATTGTAGTGCCAGAAAAGGGGAGCGAGGAAAAGTGCGGGACGACACGGCTGGGGTTCAGGTCGCGCTTAAGCGCCCTGAGAAAATTTTGAGAAATAGGCACCAAAATAGGCTCTAAGCTTGATTTTAGATACACCTAGCATCGCAGTTTGTTATGTAATAAAATCAATAATTATAATATTTAGCTGATAGAATTCCCGAGGAATAGCTTTCAACCGTAAATATATACTACTACTACTACGTTTCAACAAGTAATTTGCAACTGATAGTGACTAATGAAGTTACTTGCTCATCTGGCATTGTATGAATGGCTACTTATGGCTTGTTTTGTTACACATTTCTAATTTTTTTTAATATGTTTGTTTGACTTTTGTATGAATTAAATTTTGAAATACGCTCGTCAACTGATCATAATGTCGCACAATGTTGTATTCCTTCAGAACTGAAATATTTTGTAAGAAGACAAATCGCTGAAGTTTGATTCTTTTCAATAAAGAAATAAAAACGCTGTCATTCATCTAAAAAACGTCTGTTTTCAGTGCCTAGTTTTCGTTTTGTGACATCTTTAAGCTTTCCTAATATATGGCTGATATCTAAAATACTGCAGTGTGTAATCATAATACCCATACCTATACATAAGATACCGGAATAATTCAATTGTTACGAAATAAACGTGCTTAAACTGTGATAATGATGTAACAATAGACGGTATCTAAAACTGAAAAGGTACCACATGAAGGGTTAAACTATTTCACTCAAGTTCCGCGGGCCATTTTAAATCGTCACGCGGGCCGTAATTGGCCCGCAGACTGCGGTTTAGAACCCCTCAGTGTGGAATCGCACCTCAAAATTAGGGGGGTCGTTTGAAATTTTAGGGGGGTGTTCACCCACTATAGGGGGGGTGTAGGGAAATCACTGGCTAATTGGCCCGCGTAAGGTTGCTAATTATCATTTGTATTTATTTTTACAGATTTTGTACTGCTTACGACTCCTAGCATTCGTTATATGAGATCCAATTTTTGAATTGAATTATTCATTATTCAAGCCCGAAAATTAAATTATTATACATAATGGCAAAAAACTAAAATTTAGACCCATATTTAATTGTTTTCTCTTTTACCATTTACTTAGCATGTTTTTTTTAAAAGGCAAGAGGTGAGTAGGGATTTTTCAAGCACTTGGTTTAAAACTATTTTATCATAGAATAGGCCCCAATCGGTAAGGGTTCATAAAATTAGGCATACAATTTTACCATAATACTTATAATATACATTTGATAACATGCACGATGAATCCAGTTTTCAATTGTAGGAATTAAATTATGATATGATTAAACATCCCTTGTGTATTTAACCATATTTGAGCAATAATTGAGAGTCGAAGCAAATATTTGATATTGATTAACTCTTTTCTTTACCATCTACATTTGTTCAACTATGAGTATGATTTTTCGCCTGGACCGATTAGCTTGACAATTGGTGCGGCCGTTTCTTGTTATCAAGGTCACGCAGTTTACCGACAAGACTTTATTTTGTTACAGTATGAGTGTTTTGTCATTCGTCGTGATTTCCCAGCAATGTTCAGACCGACAAACAATCGTGCTTTTCAAATTGTGATTCATCGTCATGGCTAACAGCATTTAGTCCGATCTATTTTGGCACTTGGGTAAATTATTCATTTATTTTCAGAAAATATCGCACTATGACAACAAAACTAGCAATTAACGAAACAAAAATTAAAATTTGTTTATTGCATCTCACATTTGCTTTTAATGGTACCGTCTATTAACTAAGTAGCATACACTAGACTAGATTGTTGAAAGGAAAATATCTGTTAGTGCACCCTTTGAGTTGTTATACTACCTATTTTGAGCCCTTCTGTTTATGCATCTTCAAGTGCGAGGAGAAAAAACCGACTTCGTGAGTATGCACGCTTGCATGTACGCATGTAACCTATTTTCCGTCGTGTGTACATGTAATGTTGATGTTGCTGGTCATGCTGATAATTTACAATTAAATAGACATTAAAAGCATTTCGTCAACAATATTCTAATTTTCAATAGTTGCTCAGATTGTCGGAGGACATAGGGGATGCCGTTCATTATGGTACTTTACAATGAAGTAGACATTCAAAGCATATCATCAACAATTTTAACTTCCTTACTTTTAAACCAATATCAGTCGCTCTCTGTGAAAATGTTTTCAAAATCTCTGTTCTTGATGTTTGAGCTGGCATAGCCAATGTAACAAAAAAATTTAGATTGTTTAAAAAGACAATTAGATATACCCAATGTCCAAGCTGTAAAGATCTTGAACAGATTTCTACAGCTTTAATAAGAATGCCGTTGTTTTCGTTTGCTTTATTTCTTAGTATTAAAACGAATATTCGATCAGTTGACAAGCGGCTGACGTTCACTTCACAAAATTTGAGTTGCGGATTCAACTCATTTGGTTATATATATATTTTGCCTGTGTCACCGCATAATACCAATTTGTTTCACGCTTGTGGCATTGCTTCGAAAATGAAAAAACTAATTACCGACGTCCCCGTGGCACATGCCGGGATAATTTATTGGAATCGACTAATTTGCCGAAATATAGTTTATCGACATAATACCGGAGTTCACGAAATAAATACTTACGTCACGCTGACGAAAAGAAATCGGCGATTTCAACCAATTATCCTTTAGCAAATCGCACGCCTTATGAGCTATTTTTTCGGTCCTTAAAATAATTTAAATTTCGGTCGCCTTTGTCTGTATCGTCTGACCAACTTGAATCATATTATTAAAGACTGAGAAACTTTCGAAAATTGAAATGGAAACTATGAAAAAATTGTGGTGCCTCTTCTCTTGGTGCTCAAAACACGTGTTTATTTTGCTCAAAGGTGAATCCAACCATCGGTCCACTTAAGGTCGAATTTAGACAGCAAGAGGACATAGTCTATTTCGATGCCCCTATTGATCAATGTCGTAACAGAGCTCAATTGAATTTATTATTACGTCATGATATGATGTTAGAAATCATGTTAATGTATTATGGCGTCATAAACAAAATACGAGTACGTCACGTAGGCTAATAAACCAAATATATTGGATCGTAGGTTCAAAAAACCCAAAGATGTAATAAAACGTCATGTCACAATGTAACTGACGACTTAACAACTATTCCTAGCCGCGAAAGGTAATGAATAAAACATTAATGATAAAAATAATCATTCGAATTCTTTGAAATTCTTTGGATTACAATGGAAACACATTCGAAAATAACAAGACAAATTTTATTATTCTAAGATTCGTTTTTGCTTAGATAAAATGGTAAGCTACTTTTCAAAAAAAAATAGTAACTTTTGTTAAGTTTTTGAAAAAAAAGTTTAAAAAAATTCATTTATTCCACTGCATTTAATTGCTAACCTTGTAAACAGAAAGTAATTGCGACAAGAATTAATATCCTGAGTATGAAGTGAATAAATGTCAGTTTTAAATATTATTGAACTGGTGAACTTCTTGAACAAGCATTTAAAACTTAAAAACGACTTTGGAATGAATATCAGTTCTAAATTAGACTAAGTGTCCCCTGGTGTTTGACTAATTGTTAAACTCTCACTAGGTCCACAGAAAAGTTATAAGAGGTCATTCATGATTTTTACGAACCAATAATGAAACAAGACCTATTCAGATTCTTTGATAGGAAAGATCTAAAATTTTAATTAAATCGCAGGCTAAAATATCGGGTCCAAATACCATCAATTCACGCCACTTCACCTTCATATACTGGGCAGATAATGTCAAAGGCAAAAACAGGCTTTTCAAACTATAATAGATTCTCAACTAGCAATTGATGCCTGTAAAGATCCTTATTGTAATTCAAAGCCGCATAAATAAGATACAATATAATTTATGTCTGGGAAATATAAAAGCCAATATAATAGGGGTTGAGCTTCTGTTTGAAAATAGCTCTTCCGATAAAATTTCCCGGTTAGCAGAATTCGATTAAGCTCGGAGTTATCATGACGTTTACCTATGCATTGATATGAATTAAAATTCCATTTTTTGGAAATAATTCAGTATTTAGTCAACATATCTAGTTGTTTCTCATAACATTCTAGAGCAGGGGTGGCCTGCCAGCAGTCAGAGACCAAGAGCCACAATTCGGACTTCATTAAGGCGAAGTGCCACATTATGAACAAGAACACATGAACATCAGATATGCTTTTATTCATCTCTGCTAAAATGCTAGTTTATTGTGAATGTCACCAATCAATTTACAAGCCATTTATTGTTATGTATGCTACTTAGTGAGCCCCCCTGGCATTTATTGAATTGAACAATCCTTTCCAAATTTGGCTTGTATGTCGCTGTAACCAACAGAGACGGTTTTTTCTCATGGGTGTCAGTCAGAAGAGATCAATGATTTGTTTTCACGTCTTTTAGTGTAGTTGCAGAACAAATTTGCAGACGTATGTCAACCCAAACATTTACAATATCCTAAGCGCAGCTCGTTTGGCATTGCGGTATTTTTCCATTGACATGCTTTTCCGTAACTGAATCGCGCCTTTGATTAAAGCGCATCTCAGTTGGTCTTTCTCATCAAGATGATTAAAGCAGCCCTTCACTGGGTTAGACCCTTAATAGCGAAAGGAATCCGAAGAAAACAAAAGACCAATACCTTGAGCTACGCCGCCGCCGCATCCTCGACACCTGCCACAGAAGAAGTATCCGCTGCACCATCTCGACCTCGGACGCTTTTCCTGAAAACAGACGAAGACATGGATTTCCTAAGATGATGGACGTCCTCCGAAACAACGCGTCAACACGAAAGTTCTGCGACCAGATCAAATGGCTATTCGTAGGCCTTAGAGGGACTTGGATTCTCTCCTTCGCGGCAACGGACAGCCCGAATTCCAACTGCAGGAAGAGTTTTTTTTCTTCTTCAGGTGGCCAGATACAAACGGCTAAGAGTACCATCGCTGTGACACTGCCAAGTGAAGCTTCTGTCCGGATCTTAATACGGGGTATCCCGGCAGAAACTTCATACAACCGGGCGGTCACGAAGATCAACCAGCTAGGCTGTGGAACGGTACGATGCAATTCAGAATTGGTATCGAGGGACCGACTTCTACAACGGGCACACGTCATGCCTAATAGACAGGTTTAAAAAAGACCATCTGCCGGAATACGTGGTAGTCAATGGCGTCAGCTGTAAGGCCTTCCTCCCACGAGAGTTATACACCCCGACATGTGGGAAGTGCCTAACTACTGGGCATGTATACAGCGAATGCCAGAACGAGGCCGTTTGTAAGTATTGCAAAGCACCCGGCCACATGCTAAAAGACTGTCAAAAACGAAAGAGTGACTTTCGAGTTCTTCTCACCAACCCTGTAACCGGATGGAACCTGCCTCCACAGAGAAGAAAACCTCTGCAAAAAGATTCGCAACAACAACAGAATGACGTGCAACCTGCTGAAACAACAGAGTAGAGCCAGAATGATGTGCAACCCGCTGAAACAACAAAGCAGTGCCAGAATGACGCACAACCTGCTGCCACAATAAATGAGGTACGTGGATTTTCTCTCTCCGACTCCGAATTAAATTGCCTAAATGAGACAAAAGACTGGTCGAAATGTGAAGATGTCGACAACGTCGTAAGTCCACTCAAAACTTCATCTTCACAACTGCTACCAAGACCATCAAGGCAAATCTACAGGTTGAAAGAGTCATCAACTATTGGCAACACGCCATTCCATCCCCCTACAAAAGGTAATCTTTACATCAAGGTAAGGATTAATAACTTTGAGTCCTGCAACACCACGTTCGTCGGTCTTTGAAACAACACCGGAAGCAACAACATCTGCGCCAGCCTACCTGCAGTCAAACGAATCGCCGTCAATTGTGGATCTGACAGAGAACAGCAACAAAAGAAACAGAGACACAACAACATCTACAGATTCCTCAACATTTCAGACAATCACCAAAAGGACTCACAGAAATAAAAATAAATACAAATTTCGGCATCATTCAACCGAATTTCTCGGCTTATATCTCATTTAGATCTTTTGGACAATTCAAATCACAATTCGGCTTGTCAAACTCCTCTTATATAACGTCTATTTTACGGCGTAAAACCCCAACAAATCAAAAAATACCATCACACATAAAGCGGATGTGATGACAGGAAGCTTATCACTTTTACGTGGTACATACAACGGTGATCTCTACTGAAGAGCAAATGATCCATGAAACTTCCGTTGGCATAGTCTGGGTATGAAGGCATTTGGGCTGGATTTTAGACTTTGACGTCCTGATCCATAAGAATAAAATAAAATAGATCTTCATCTTCAAGTCAGTTGCAGCCTCATCTATGGTGGCCCATCGTTGTCACGTGTAAAATTTAAAAAAAAAATGAAAAAATAAAATGAAAAAGCGAAAATAAAAAAATAGTTGTGAAAAAACATGAAAATAATTGAAAAAATAAAAAAAAATTTAAATTAAAAAAAAAAATTGAAAAATAAAACAAACAAAAAAATTAAAAAAAAAAATTTAAAAAAAAAATTAAAAAAAAAAAAAAAATTTGAAAAAAAAATTGAATAAAAATAAAATAAAAAGGTTGACAACGATGGTCCGCCTCGTGGCCCATCGTTGTCACGCGTTTTTATTTTCAGAAAATTTGATGCTGCTTGGGACCAACGTTGTCAGACTTAATCCTACACGCACAAATGTGTTTCCTGGGTTTCTAACTCACTACTGATTTTCATGACCAATATCCAATAAATTCAACATGAAAATGTTCTACAAATTCTCCATGCTACAAGTTCAACCATAAGCAATATATTTATAATAAGGATAAGAGAATATAGAATTGGATACGGAAATTTGTTTTTACGTGTAGAAGGTAATTTAATTGGGAAATGCTGCTTAACTGCTCAGACACTCGTGCGATGCCGGTACGGTATCGTCTGACCGTACCGGTACCCATGCAATCACTCGTGAAAGAATGGGAGATGATGAGTGATTGTATGGCTACCGGTACGGTCAGACGCAAAGCGACTATAACCGACTACCGGTATTTGGTAAGACGGTACGGTAACGGCATCGCGAGTGTTCAGACAACTGAGTAGTTAAGCAGCATTCTCCAATTAAATTACCTTATACACGTAAAAACAAATTTTCCGAATTTTCGTATTCAATTCTATATTCTCTTATCATTATTATAAATATATTACTTCTTGTTGAACTTGTAGCATGGAGAATTTATAGAACATTTTCATATTGAATATTGCTCAAGAAAATCAGTAGTGAGTTTGAAACCCAGGGAACACATTTGTGCGCGTAGGATTATGCCTGACAACGTTGGTCCCAAGCAGAAGCAAATTTTCTAAAAATAAAAACGCGTGACAACGATGGGCCACGAGGCGGACCATCGTTGTCAACCTTTTTATTTTCTTTTTATTCAATTTTTTTTTTCATTTTTTTTTTTTTCATTTTTTTTTTTTTTTTTTTTATTTATTTATTTTTTTTAATTTTCATTTTTTTTTTTCATTTTTTTTTTAATTATTTTTATGTTTTTTTACAAAAATTTTTTATTATCGGTTTTTTATTTTTATTTTCAATTTTACGCGTGACAACGATGGGCCACCATACTCATCTAAGACAAGAGGGAATTTTGAAGAATCCGTGTCAGAATCAAATGAGTCGTCGACGACGTAATTTGTGAATTCGACTGTGACGGAATAATGGACGATTGTATGGGATTTTCAGCGTGATTAGACAACCGAGCAAAAACACCAAGATTTATTGTTTAATTTATGTTGGCTAATACCCGAATAATGCACTAATATTGAATTTGTAGATAACTAGAATTGAATTAATTTTATATATGTTAACCTAACTATTAAGGTAGTCGCTACTATAAAATGTAACATTTGAATCAAACATTGTGTTGACAGTGCGACAATAATTTCTTGCAACTCGATTTATATTGTCACGTGGCAAATTCCTATTAAATTTTCAGCCGCTCCGATTAGACTCGTCATCGTTGTTTTGAATGGCTTTGTGCTTTATGATTTATACAATACTGGCATTTTTAATTAACTCCCGAAAATATTGTTCCTCAAAGCTGAAATATTTTAATTTTGGTTGCCTCACTACCGTTTACTTTGGAAGCCAATCTCAAATTACAACTGCCTAACAAGTTTTAAAATACAAGAAGTCTAATTGTTGTGGATGTGAATACGCTGAAAAGTCAATATTGCCAATGTCGGGCCTATCATTGCGCAGTTAATATATAATAGTATTGAGTGGCTCATAGTATTGAGTGACTAGCGTTACGATATCTGTGACATGAAATTTTGAGATCGATGCTATTACCGTGGACTTCATTCGTTTGGTTACACGAGGCTTTATAAAAATAGCCATATCTCAAAGGCCTATGCTAACAAAATTTGTGACGGAGATTTACAAGTCCACATAAACATTCGAACTTACATAAATCAAGGAATCGAGGCAAGTTGAGGGAATAAATAAATTCCACAATGCTACAAAAATGCAAAACGAGCTACGTTCAGTGGCGGATATAATTAAGTAGCATAGCATAAAACATATTTGTAAATAATTGGAAGGGCAAGCATGAGCCATGATTTCCATATTGCTAAGGTTACTATTTGAAGAAAGCTTTGTCACATTAAATAGCGTACTTTTTAACTGATAGAATTACAGAACACATTTTCAAATTAAATATAATTTAATCACACAAATATTTCTGAATTCAAAAAACTCATTGATGAGTTCCTAGTCTTTTTTAGCTTGCAATATATATTTTGATAAATACTATTTTATTGCACGCATGTATAGAAAATCTAATGAAACAAACTCTGGTATGATTTCATTTTTTGGTATGAAACAAAAATTCATCAAAAATATTTCAACTTCTTACTTTCAAACCAAACACAGTGGCTTCTTGTGCAAATGCATTCAGTTTTGCACTTGTCAGATTACAGTTTTCAAATTCCACTATATCTGCTTCTGTAGTTGAGGCAACTTGAGCGAATTCGTGGAATGCTTCTGACTCCATGGTCTTGTCTATTAGTTTTAATTGATTGATCTGTAAAATATTTATCAATCTATTAACCTCAATGTTACGATGACCTTTTATGTTTTTAGGGCTTTGAATATAGTATATATTTCACACAGGGAATGATAATGCGTATTTAAAACAAAACCGCACCAACAAATTAAACTATGGTTTTCAGCGTGATTAGAAACTGAGCCAACACGCCAAGCTTTGTTGTTTAATCTATGTTGGCTATAATACCCGAATAATGCAATAATATTGATATCGTGGATAACTACGATGGAATTAATTTTATCACCATCTACGTTAACACAACTACTAAGGTAGTCGCAACTTTAAAATGTAACATTTGAATCAAACATGATGTTGTCAGTGCGACAATAATTTCTTGCAACTCGGTTTATATTGTCACACGACAAATTCCTATTAAAATCACAACCGCTCCGATTAGACTCGTCATTGTGGTTATGAAAGTCCTTGTACTTTATACAAAACTGGTATTTAAATCAACTTCCAAAATTATTGTTCTTGAAAGCTGGAATATTTCTATTTTGTTACCTCACTACCGTTGTCTTTGAACGCAAATCTCAAATTACTACTGCCCAACGAATCTCAAAATGCAACAAGTCCAATTTTTGTGAATGTAAATACAATGAAATGTTGGGCCTATCATTGCGCAGTTAATATATAATAGTATTGAGTGGCTCATACTAGGATTACAATTTCTGTGATATAAAATTATGAGATCGATGATATTACCTGCCATTTTCTCATAATACCGTGGACTTCATTTGTTTGGTTACACGAGGCTTTTTAGGAATAATCATATCTCAAAGGCCTATGCTAACAAAATTTGTAACCGAAGTCCACATGAACGTTCGAGCTTACATAAATCAAGGAATCGAGGCAAGTTTGATCTGCAAAATGAGTAATAAACATACTATTTCGAGTAAACAATTATTCCTTCACTTTTTTTCATTATTAACATTCATCTTCGCATTCAATTAAACCAGGCAAAAGTCTCGGATCTGAATGCCATCCACTCTCCCCACCTAACCCAGGGTGTACTATACTGAGCATGTAGCCAATATCCAACCAAAGTGAAAACAGGTCCTTCCCATCCATAGTATCTACTAAACTTGTGAAGAGTTTTGTTGAGATTCAAAATCGCGTAAATACATTGTATAAAAACACAATAAGTACTAAAATGAATAATGTTACAAGTGAGAATATTATAAAAATCACAATTTGTTAGTTTTTTGCAAAGTTGTATCAGGATGTCCGGGTTTGGATTCTCTGAGAGTCGTTTAATTTAACTTCACTCTCCTTTCCGATACTGGTTTATTCTTTTTTTGCCTCTTCTTTCTTTTCTTATAGTGTGTTTATTAATTTTGTTTGGGATCTTTAGTACATGTTTATAATTAACATGGGCCTAATTACACACTTGATTGCTGCACGTGATTTTCTTGGATCGTTCGAGCCACTTCCGAGAAAATCACGAAAAAATAAATTGCTGATATTTGGCTTGTAGTTTGACAACTTGTTTTTATTAGAGAGTTTCGTTTGACAATATCGAAATCTTGAACCTGTACTAGTTTTGCCGTTTTCGAAGTATGCGCACCCTAACCTGGTACACATTCAGGTTGTGCGCAATCTTGATCCACATATTTCTAGGGCTCTTTAGTTTTTATTAACATGACGACACTTAATCCGATTGAAAGTTTGTTCATGAATGTTGTCCCTGCAAAAGTTTTTTCAAAGTATTTCTATGCTCATGGGCAATCATGGTAGCTGAAGTGCCTCATTTTGGCAAAAAATTGAGCAATGAATTATGTGTGCCCCTGTCTACTTTTCACTATTTTCATGTGACAAATTTCTAGATAAACCTTAACCTGCTACATTATACGCATCATTGTTATTTTGAAATAATTTCAACATTTCAATAATATGAAAATATTTACAAGTGAATAAACTGATCTTCGATAAACTCCAAAAGGCAATATTGTACCCGAACGCAAAATTTAGTTCTTAATAAAGACATTCGTGATTATTAGGCAATAGCATTGGTGATGACTTACATGCTGATCAGGTGATTACTTTAGAATGCTTTGTCACATTAAATAACGCAGTTTTTAACTGATAGAATTTCAAATAAAGTAAAGACCGCACTTTTTACCGTATAATATTTTAAAATACGTTTTCAACATAATTGTAATTTAATCACACAAATATTTCTAAATACAAAAACGCATTATCGTTTTCCACAGTCTTTTTTTCTCTACCTTGCATTTTATACTATAATAAATACTCTTTTAATATTACGCGCGAGTAGATAAATTACACTTTAGTAAGATTCATTTTGAACATTGAATAAGTATTAAGTATTTATCAAAAATATTCTAACTTCTCACTTTCAAGCCGAAATCAGTGGCTCCTTGTGCAAATGCATTCAGTTTTTCACTTGTCAGATTACAGTCTTCAAACGACACTACATCTGCTTCTGTAGTTGAAGCAACTTGAGCAAATTTATGAAACTCTTCGGACTCCATGGTCTTGTCGATCAGTTCAAATCGATTGATCCGCAAAATTATTATTAAAATTACTATTTCGAGCCAAGATGTATTCATTCGCATTTGCGATTGGAACACGCTGCCACCGCATCTCTGATTACTCTGCGTGGGTTCGCATGTTCGAATCCATGCCTCCGAAAACAAATACCTGACTAATCCCATACCCGACTTGAAATGATAACCGGACGAGAGGCCGTGGTTCGCCATATGGTTGAGCCGTCTTATAGGCTTTGTAAATTCTAATCCTAATTTCCCTCCCCGCCATTCGTCTCCAAATATGGGTGAAGAACACCATATATGTCAAACAAGTTTTACCCCTGAACTTCGCTTTAAAATGTTCTTCAATAACGGTCATTGAAAGGTGATTTTCATCAGATTTCAAATTTGCGTAATAGAGAACTCTTTGTAAATATTAATGTTTCAAATTCAAATTTTTGTTCTCATCAATAATGACGCCAAAATTTGGAATTAGCTTTATGCAATATCAAATTATCTGATCAAACATCGAACGATATCCATACATCAACATATATTATATATGTATATGCTTGGATTACCAAGGAGTCATGCAATCAATACAACAAAGCGAAGCAATTGGAAATACGAAGAGATTTGAATTCTTTAAAAGCTGTTATTTGTTTGTTATGAAGCGTTTTGTAATAACACTCCATACTGTTTAAATTCATCAACAATATTTTAGCAGTAAATTTCGTTCGTCTTATAACACTCATAAATAAACGATCTTTACGGCCAAACTTTACGCCCAATTACAATTTCTAGCTCTCTTTCCACGTAGAATAAATTTTCAAGTTGTTGATGTTGAAATTTTCAGAAACGTTCATTCCTTAAGATGTATAATGAGCTGCCTTATAGCACACAATCAAAATTTGGATCTCTCCTCATTCGTCTTCTTTTATCAAGATCGGAAGTATATGTTTAATCCCATGTGGTTAAGTTTACATTAAAAAAATAAAATAAAAAATTCCGTACTTTTTACGATAGAATTTCAGAATCAGATCCTGCTCTAGACGAGCAATCCGGCCCAACTTTGTATGCCCATTCTTATTCATGCCATACGATTCCAAGATTTACCCAATATATCAATAAATATATATTATAAATAATTTTTTTTTGAGATACCAAATGTTTGAAATACCAAAAAAAAAATTACCTCCCTCATTCTGTCAGCTGTTGGGCGAGTGAATCGCGCGCAATAAATATTTTTCTTATTGAAGTCTTGAAAGCTTTTATGAGTCTTGATAAAACATTTAATATGGATCATAAAAGGGAATATAATTGTGAAACATTGAGATTTTGAGCGATGTCACGGTTATGTAAACTCACTTTTTTCTGTAATGGCAGCTGCGATCGAACGACTCGTTCATTTCATACCTTCCTGAAGTTGTAAAAAGCTTATTCTTTTATGTAGGGTAGCATAGGAAATGAACTTCAGAATAAGAATTTATAAGACTTGCTTGGAATATTAATCAGCGCGCAACGCTATTATATTCTAGTTGTGCGACTTTTTCTATTGAAGCGGGTAGTACAGGCTTGAAATTCAAGCAATATTTTATCACTTCCAAACGTCATATAAAGATATTTCTTATATTGCTGCGTAGGAAATTACCCTTTCTTCCAAGCAATGCCATAATAAATATTCCAGAGTTCCAGACCTCATAGTTTATACATAGCATTGCAAAACGTCGCGCAAATTTTATTATGCGCTAATTGGCCCGCGTTGCTAATTATCATTTGTATTTATTTTTACAGATTTTGTACTGCTTACGACTCCTAGCATTCGTTATATGAGATACAAATTTTTGAATTGAATTATTCATTATTCAAGCACGAAAATTAAATCATTATACATAATGGCACACACTAAAATTTAGAACCCATTTTAATTGTTTTTCTCTTTTAACATTTAGCTTAGCATGGTTTTAAAGGGCAGAGGTGAGTAGGGATGTTTTCAAGCACTTGGTTTAAACTATTTTATCAAATAGAATAGAACAATCGTAAGGTTCATGAAATTAGGCATACAATTTTACCATAATACTATAATGACACATTTGATAAACATGCAACGAATGAATCCAGTTTTCCAATTGTGGGAATCAAATTATATATGATGTACACATCCCCTTGTGTATTTAACCATATTTGAGCAATAATTAAGAGTCGAAGCAAATATTTGATATTGATTAACTCTTTTCTTTACCATCTACATTTGTTCAACTATGAGTATGATTTTTCGCCTGGACCGATTAGCTTGACAATTGGTGCGGCCGTTTCTGGTTCACGCCTTGATATCAAGGTCCCGCAGTTTACCGACAAGACTATATTTTGTTACAGTATGAGTGTTTTGTCATTCGTCGTGATTTCCCAGCAATGTTCAGACCGACAAACAATCGTGCTTTCAAACTGTGATTCATCGTCATGGCTAACAGCATTTACTCCGATCTATTTTGGCACTTGAGTAAATTATTCATTTATTTTCCGAAAATAACGAAAATTCATTGCATGTCACATTTTTTTTAATGGTACCGTCTATTAACTAAGTAGCATACACTAGACTAGATTGTTGAAAGGAAAATACCTAATAGTGCACCCTTTGAGTTGTTATACTACCTATTTTGACTCCTTCTGTTTATGCATCTTCAAGTGCGAGGAGTAAAAACCGACTTCGTGATTATGCACGCTTGCATGTACGCATGTAACCTATTTTACTCGTGTGTACATGCAAATGTTAATGATGCTGGTCATGCTGATAATTTACAATTAAATAGACATTCAAAGCATTTCGTCAACAATATTCTAATTTTCATTAGTTGCTCAGATTATCGGAGGACTCAAGGGATGCCGCTCAATGTGGTACTTTACAATGAAGTAGACAATCAAAGCATATCATCAACAATATTTTAACTTCCTACTTTTAAACCAATCAGTCGCTCTCTATGAAAATGCTTTCAAAATCTCTGTTCTTGATGTTTGAGCTGGCATAGCCAATGTAAAAAGGTAAATTTAGATAGTTTAAAAAGACAATTAGATATACCCAATGTCCAAGCTGTAAAGATCTTGAAAAGATTTTTCTACAGCTTTAATAAGAATGCCGTTGTTTTCGTTTGCTTTATTTTCTTAGTATTAAAACGAATATTCAATCAGTTGACAAGCGGCTGACGTTCACTTCACAAAATTTGAGTTGCGGATTCACTTATTTGTTTATATATATATTTTGCGTGTGTCACCGCATAATAACAATTTGTTTTACGCTTGTGGCACTGCTTCGAAAAAGAAAAAAACTAATTACCGACGTCGCCGTGGCACATGCCGGGATAATTTGTTAAAATCGACTAATTTGCCGAAATATAGTTTACCGACATAATACCGAAGTTTACGAAATAAATACTTACGTCACGCTAACGAAAAAAAATCGGCGATTTCAACCAATTATCCATTAGCAAATCGCACGCCCTATGAGCTACTTTTTCGGTTCTTGGAAAAAATTCAATACGGGGGGTTTCGGGTCATGGTTTCGCCTTTGTCTGTATCGTCTGACCAATTTGAATCATAATATTAAAGACTGAGGAACTTTTGAGAATTGAAATGGAAACGATGAAAAAAACTGTGGTGCTCTTTCTCTTGGTGCTCAAAACACGTGTTTATTTTGCTCAAAGGTGAATCCACCATCGGTCCACTTTAAGGTCGAATTTGGACAGCAAGAGGACATAGGCTATTTCGATGCCCCCATTGATCAATGCACATATTGATCAACAGAGCTCAATTGAGTTTATTATTACGTCAGGATATGATTTTAGAAATCATGTTAAATGTATTGTGGCGTCATAAACAAGTTCTCAAATTGTGGAAAATACGAGTACGTCACGTAGGCTAATAAACCAAATATATTGGATCGTGAGTTCAAAAAAACCAAAGATGTAATAAAACGTCATGTTACAATATAACTGACGACATAACAACCATTTCTAGCCGCGAGAGGTAACGAATAAAACATTAATGCTATCTTGTCTACTTTTCACTATTTCCATGTGACAAATTTCTAGATAAACCTTAGCCTGCTACATTATACGCATCAATGTTATTTTTAAAAAATTTCAACTTATTATTATTATGAAAATATTTACAAGTGAATAAACTGATCTTTGATAAACTCCAAATGGCAATATTCTACCCGAACGCAAATTTATTTCTTACTAAAGATATTCGTGATTATTAGGCAATAGCATTAGCGATGACTTACATGCTGATCAGGTGGTTAATTGAGAATGCTTTGTCACATTAAATAACGCAGTTTTTAACTGATAGAATTTTAATAATTATAATTTAATCACACAAATACTTCTAAATACAAAAAACGCATTATCGTTTTCCACAGTCTTTTGTTTTACCTTGCATTTTAAATGTATTAAATACTCTTCTAATAATGCGAGCGAGTAAATAAAATACACTTTAGTAAGATTCATTTTGAACATTGAATAAGTATTAAGTATTTATCAAAAATGTTCTAACTTCTTACTTTCAAGCCGGAATCAGTGGCACCTTGTGCAAATTCATTCAGTTTTTCACTTGTCAAATCACAGTTATTAAATTCCACTACATCTGCTCCTGTAGTTGAGGCAACTTGAGCAAATTTATGAAATGCTTCGGACTCCATGGTCTTGTCTAATAGGACAAAGTGATTAATCTGCAAAATTATTATTAAAATTACTATTTTGATTAAAGAAATATTCACTCACTTTTTTTTATTCACAACATCCAGCTTTGCAATTAATTGAATCGCAGACAACGAAAATTTCCAAATCTTATTTTCTTAACTATACCTGAGTGTAATATATTGGAATAACAAAGTCGATCGTAAAAATTCAGGTCTTTTTGATCTATAGTTGGTTTTATAAACATAGTAGTGGCTGCTTGTGCTGAGCTTTGTGTGAAGCAAAAGTGTTATTTCTTCCCATCTAAAGGTTTATGGACTTTGAAAAAACTGTAGAAGAATTCCATTCTAGGACCGAAGTTTTCCGTTTATGGGGAGGAATTCTACTTTACATTCGCTGTAGTTTTACCAATAATCATTTATGTTTTCATTATTGCTATAATACTTATTCATGAACACATATTACACTACTCAAATTGTGCAAAAACAGGAGTTTGATAGCGCATAACACCGAGTTAAGAACCATCAACCACTCTGTCACGACAACGGTCACCGTGAATCAGGAGGATTGCTACATGAAAATATTAACGCCTTTGAAATCAATTCGGAGTGTAACATTTGCATGATTCTGAAGATCGAATAGATAGTTTTTTTGCCAAGTGATGGAAAAATGAAAAATTACAAAATGGACAAAAGAAGGAATTTAAAAAAATGGTAGGAACTACTGCTATGAAGTTGGGAATATTGTTTTGCTTCCCATTGATTCAATTGATTCAATTGAAATGTTTTCTAGCGATAGAACAATTGTTTTGATTATTATTGATTGAAATAGGTCAAACGTAAAGTTTAGAGAGAAAAAAAATTGTAGCATACGACCTCAACGATGACATAGAAATACTTTTATCAAACATACAAGAAACAAATTCTGAAATATCAAGATGGAAAAAAATTCCAGCTTTAATTTAATAAGAATATTGTTTTAAATACCAGCCAAGTAGTAATTTACGGTTTTATATTAGCTTATTTTTATTTAATCGGAAATACTAAGGGGTTGTAATGTGCTGAAATCTAAGGTCTGTCTGTTATGGAGCATTTTGCAATAACATCCAATACTATTTGGATTTGTCAACAATATGGATTTATAAACAGAATGGGTCCACCATTTATTCTAATTTTTTAAACTAATAGTGATGTTGCATCCATTTGATTGGCTTATTAGACTCATGATATGAAATTCGCAGAAGCCGACTTAAGCTCGAAGTTATCTCGACCCATACATTGATAAGAATACGAAAATCTAATTGTCTGATGCGTTGGAAATATACCAATTTTTGAGAAATTTTTAGTATTTAGTCTAAATACTTAGTTGTTTCTAACAAAATTTTAGAAACTTATAAATTACTGAACTGCAGATGTTTGGCATATAGCGTGCATTAGTTGGACATCATTTTAATTACTACGGGAGCCACAAGTAGTTAAACCTGCACTATTTTTATTAATATGACGGCACAACTCATATATATATAGAGTATTAAAAATCGGTCGTGAAATGTTGTCGATTTTTTTTTATAAATATGTCTTTGCTCATGGTAGCTTTATTTCTTAATTTATGTTGGCTAAATCAGTTATTCAATATCCAAATAATGTCCTAATTTTGATTATCGTGGATACTAGGATTGAATAAATATATCACCGTCTACGTTACCATAACTACTAGTGTATTCGCTACTCGAAAATGTAACATTTTTACATTACGTTGTCAGTGCGACAATTAACTCCGCCCCAACACACTAAACTATGTTTTTCAGCGTGATTAGAAAACCGAGCCAACGCACTAATCTTCATTTCTTTTATGTTGGCTAAGTTTGATTCAATATCCAAATAATGTCCTATTTTTGATTTCGTTTATAACTATGGTTGAATAAATTCATCACCGTCTACGTTATCTTAATTACTAAAGTAGTCGCTACCTCAAAATGTGACATATGAATCAAACATTATGTTGTAAGCGCTACAATATTAGCTAGCAACTCGATTTCATATGTAACGTGACAAATTTATAATAAATACTGCAGGACAAATTTATTGGTCTGCAAAATTAATATTAAACTCATTATTTTTAGTGAAAAGATATCAAATTGAAAAATCTATAAAACGTCAAGATCATGATTTTCATACTATTGGCAGTACTTTCACATAGTATTTTGTCCTAAGCCATGGGATATTCCTTTTTTTTTCAATTTCCGCATACTTTTGCGCATATTCAGTAAAATTTAACTACACATAACTTTACCTATGAAAAAATATCTAATTCATCGGCTCTTTATCTAGGTAAATATTTCTGCAAAGTGTGTGCTTTCAAACACACTCTGAATGCTCAATTTTCAAATATACATGCACATCATAAGAATTGCGACAACAATAATTCAGCTTCTTACTTTTACTCGAAATTCAGTGGCTCCCTCCTCAAATGAATTCAGTTTGTCATTGGACAAGCTAGAATTGTTAATCACCATGGTCGATGCTTCTGTGGTTGAGGCAACTTGAGCGAATTCGTGGAATGCTTCGGACTCCATGGTCTTGTCCATTAGGATTAAACGATTGATCTGTAAAATATTTATCAATCTATTAACCTCAATGTTACGATGACCTTTTATGTTTTCAGGGCTTCGAATATAGTATATACCTTACACAGGGAATGATAATGCGTATTTAAAACAAAACCGCACCAACAAATTAAACTATGGTTTTCAGCGTGATTAGAAACTGAGCCAACACGCCAAGCTTTGTTGTTTCATCTATGTTGGCTATAATACCCGAATAATGCAATAGTATTGATATCGTGGATAACTAGGATGGAATTAATTTTATCACCATCTACGTTAACACAACTACTAAGGTAGTCGCAACTTTAAAATGTAACATTTGAATCAAACATTATGTTGTCAGTGCGACAATAATTTCTTGCAACTCGGTTTATATTGTCACACGACAAATTTTTATCAAAATCACAACCGCTCCAATTAGACTCGTCATTGTTGTTATGAAAGGCCTTGTACTTTACACGAAACTGGTATTTAAATCAACTCCCAAAATTATTGTTCTTGAAAGCTGAAATATTTCTATTTTGTTACCTCACTACCGTTGTCTTTGAACGCAAATCTCAAATCACTACTGCCCAACGAATCTCAAAATGCAACGAGTCCAATTTTTGTGAATGTAAATACAATGAAATGTTGGGCCTATCATTGCGCAGTTAATATATAATAGTATTGAATGGCTCATACTAGCGTTAAAATTTCTGTGATATAAAATTCTGAGATCGATGCTATTACCTGCCATTTTCTCACAATACCGTGGACTTCATTTGTTTGGTTACACGAGGCTTTTTAGGAATAACCATATCTCAAAGGCCTATGCTAACAAAATTTGTAACGAATATTTACAAGTCCACATGAACGTTCGAGCTTACATAAATCAAGGAATCGAGGCAAGTGTGATCTGCAAAATGAGTAATAAATATACTATTTTGAGTAAACAATTAATCCTTCACACTTTTTTTCATTATTAACATTCATCTTCGCATTCAATTAAACCAGGCAAAAGTCTCGGATCTGAATGCCATCCACTCTCCCCACCTGACCCAGGGTGTACTATACTGAGAATGCAGCCAATATCCAACCGAAGTAAAAACATGTCCTTCCAATCTATAGTAACTACTAATCTTGTGAAGAGTTTTGTTGGGATTCAAAATTGCATAAATACATTGTATAAAAACACAATGAGTACTAAAATGAGTGATGTTACAAGTGAGAATATTATAAAAATCACATTTTGTTAGTTTTTCTGCAAAGTTGTATCAGGAGGTCCGGGTTTGGATTCCCTGACAGTCGTTTAATTTGACTTCACTCTCCTTTCCGATACTGGTTTATTCTTGATTTTCATTTTTTTCCTTTTCTTCCATTGTGTGTATAAATTTTATTTGGAATCTCTAGTACATATTTTATAATTAACATGGGCCTAATTACACGCTTGATTGCTGCACGTGATTTTCTTGGATCGTTCGAGCCACTTCCGAGAAAATCACGAAAAAATATATTGCTGATATTTGGTTTGTAGTTTGACAACTTGTTTTTATTAGAGAGTTTCATTTGACAATATCGAAATCTTGAACTTGTACTAGTTTTGCCGTTTTCGAAGTATGCGCACCCTAACCTGGTACACATTCAGGTTGTGCGCAATCTTGATCCACATATTTCTAGGGCTCTTTAGTTTTTATTAACATGACGACACTTAATCCGATTGAAAGTTTGTTCATAAATGTTGTCCCTGCAAAAGTTGTTTCAAAGTATTTCTATGCTCATGGGCAATCATGGTAGCTGAAGTGCCTCATTTTGGCAAAAATTTGAGCAATGAATTATGTGTGCCCCCGTCTACTTTTCACTATTTTCAAGTGACAAATTTCGAGATAAATCTTACCCTGCTACATTATACGCATCATTGTTATTTTGAAATAATTTCAACATTTCAATAATATGAAAATATTTACAAGTAAATAAACTGATCTTCGATAAACTCCAAAAGGCAATATTGTACCCGAACGCAAATTTATTTCTTACTAAAGATATTCGTGATTATTAGGCAATAGTATTGGCGATGACTTACATGCTGATCAGGTGGTTACTTTAGAATGCTTTGTCACATTAAATAACGCAGTTTTTAACTGATAGAATTTCAAATAAAGTAAAGACCGCACTTTTTACCGTATAATATTTTAAAATACGTTTTCAACATAATTGTAATTTAATCACACATATATTTCTAAATACAAAAACGCATTATCGTTTTCCACAGTTTTTTTTTTCTACCTTGCATTTTATACTATAATAAATACTCTTTTAATATTGCGCGCGAGTAAATAAAATACACTTTAGTAAGATTCATTTTGAACATTGAATAAGTATTAAGTATTTATCAAAAATATTCTAACTTCTCACTTTCAAGCCGAAATCAGTGGCTCCTTGTGCAAATGCATTCAGTTTTTCACTTGTCAGATTACAGTCTTCAAACGACACTACATCTGCTTCTGTAGTTGAAGCAACTTGAGCAAATTTATGAAACTCTTCGGACTCCATGGCTTGTCGATCAGTTCAAATCGTTTGATCTGCAAAATTATTATTAAAATTACTATTTCGAGCCAAGAGGTATTCATTCGCATTTGCGATTAGAATACGCTGCCACCGCATCTCTGATTACTCTGCGTGGGTTCGCATGTTCGAATCCATGCCTCCGAAAACAAATACCTAACTAATCCCATACCCGACTTGAAATGATAACCGGACGAGAGGCCGTGGTTCGCCATATGGTTGAGCCGTCTTATAGGCTTTGTAAATCCTAATCCTAATTTCCCTCCCCGCCATTCGTCTACAAATATGGGTGAAGAACACCATATATGTCAAACAAGTTTTACCCCTCAACTTCGCTTTAAAATGTTCTTCAATAACGGCCATTGAAAAGTGATTTTCATCTGATTTTAAATTTGCGTAATAGAGAACTCTTTGTAAATATTAATGTTTCAAATTCCAATTTTTGTTCTCATCAATGATGACGCAAAAATTTGGAATTAGCTTTATGCAATATCAAATTATCTGGTCAAACATCGAACGATATCCATACACCAACATATATTATATATGTATATGCTTGGATTACCAAGGAGTCGTGCAATCAATACAATAAAGCGAAGCAATTGGAAATACGAAGAGATTTGAATTCTTTAATAGCTGTTACTTGTTTGTTATGAAGCGTTTTTTAATAACACTCCATACTGTTTAAATTCATCAACAATATTTTAGGAGTAAATTTCGTTCGTCTTATAACACTTATAAATAAACGATCTTTACGGCCAAACTTTACGCCCAATTACAACTTCTAGCTCTCTTTCCATGTAGAATAAATTTTCAAGTTGTTGATGTTGAAATTTTCAGAAACGTTCATTACTTAAGATGTATAATGAGCTGCCTTATAGCACACAATCAAAATTTACCTCCCTCATTCTGTCAGCTGTTGGGCGAGTGAATCGCGCGCAATAAATATTTTTCCTATTGAAAAGTCTTGAAAGTTTTTATGAGTCATAATAAAACATTTAATATGAATCATAAAAGGAAATATAATCGTGAAACATTATGAATTTGAGCGATGTCACGGTTATGTAAACTCACTTTTTCCTATAATGGCAGCTGCGATCGAACGACTCGTTTATTTCATACCTTCCTGATGTTGTAAAAGGCTCATTCTTCTATGTAGGGTAGCATATGAAAATAAGAATCTATCGGGCTTGCTTGGATTATTAATTAGCGCGCAACGCTGAGATTGATTAAATGCTATTCTGGTTGTGCGACGTTTTTCTATCAAAGCGGGTAGTACAGGCTTGAAATTCAAGCGATATTTTATCACTTCCAAACGTCATATAAAGATATTTCTTATATTGCTGCGTAGGAAATTGACTTTTCTTCCTATCAATGCCATAATAAACATTCCAGAGTTCCAGACATCATAGTTTATACATAGCATTGCAAAACGTCGAATAAATATCCTATGCGCCAATTAGCCCGCGTAAGGTACATGATGGCAAACACTAAGATTTAGAACCTATTTTAATTGTTTTTCTCTTTCAACATTTAGCTTAGCAGGGTTTTCTGAAGGGCAGAGGTGAGTAGGGACGTTTTCAAGCACTTGGTTTAAATTATTTTATCAAATAGAATAGCACAATCGTAAGGTTCATAAAATTAGGCATACAATTCTACCATAATACCATAATAATACATTTGATAAACATGCAACGAATCAATCCAGTTTTTCAATTGTGGGAACCAAATTATATATGCTGTACACATCCCCTTGTGTATTTAACCATATTTGAGCAATAATTAAGAGTCGAAGCAAATATTTGATATTGATTAACTCTTTTCTTTACCATCTACATTTGTTCAACTATGAGTATGATTTTTTGCCTGGACCGACTAGCTTGACAATTATTGCGGCCGTTTCTGGTCCACGCCTTGTTATCAATGTCCCGCAGTTTACAGACAAGACTATATTTTGTTACAGTGTTTTATCATTCGTCGTGATTTCCCAGCGATGTTCAGACCGACAAACAGTCGTGCTTTTCAAATTGTGATCATCGTCACGACGTTTTGTGAATTCATGCTTGCATCTACAATCTTATGGATAACAGCATTTACTCCGATCTATTTTGGCACATGGGTAAAATTATCTATTTATTTATTTTCAGAAAATATCGCATTATGACAACAAAACTAGCAATTAACGAAACAAAAACGAAAATTTGTTTATTGCATGTCACATTTTCTTTTAATGGTACCGTCTAGTAACTAAGTAGCATACACTAGACTAGATTGTTGAAAGGAAAATATCTGTTAGTGCACCCTTTGAGTTGTTATAATTCCTATTTTGAGCACTTATGTTTATGCATCTTCAAGTGCGAGGAGTAAAAACCGACTTCGTGAGTATATATAAATGCACGCTTGCATGTGCGCAAGTAACCTATTTTCCTCGTGGGTACATTAATGATGCTGATTATGCTGATAATTTACAATTCAATAGACATTCAAAGCATTTCATCAACACTATTTTAACTTCTTATTTTTAAACCAATATCAGTCGCTCTCTGTGAAAATGCTTCCAAAACCTCTGATCTTGGTTTTTGAATTGGCATAGCCAATGTGACAAGAAAAGTTTAGATAGTTTTTAAAAGACAATAAGATATACCCAATGTCCAAGCTGTAAAGATCTTGAACAGATTTTTCTACAGCTTTAATAAGAATGCCGTTGTTTTCGTTTGCTTTATTTCCTAAGTATTAAAAAGAATATCGACAAGTTGAGGAGCGGACTCTGGATGCCACTATCCACAAAATTTGAGTTGCGAATTCACTTATTTGTTTATATATATTTTGCGTGTGTCACAGATGACCGCATAATAACAATTTTTTCAAACTGTTGGCACTGTTTCAGACAAGAAAAAACTAAATACCGACGTGCTCGTGGCACATGCCCAGAATAATTCTTATGCGAATTTGCCGAAGTATGGTTTACCGAAATACTGTATGAAATGTTCCGATGTTCACGAACAAAATACTTACGTCAGGCTGACGAAATGATCCCTGTTCAAATCGCACGCTTTATGAGCTACTTTTTCGGTCCTCGGAAGAGTTTCACACAGGCGGTCGGGTAAAAGTTTCTTTCTGTCTTTGTCGTCTGACCCACTTGAATCATAACGTTTGTGGTGATTTATGTATTGAAATCTAGCAACCCCTAAAACAGCCACGACATTTGACCCTGCTGACGTATACAGTTCGTCCTTTAGTAGCATGGTGTTTTGATTTTGAAAGTCATTCTTTGGTTTGTGCTGCTTTAAGACTCTTAGTCGACGTTTGAGCTAATAAAAGCCTAGTATACAAGTTTGTTTCTTTCTGTATTAGATTCGCCTCAATTTTATTAGCTCAAAACTTAAACTTGAAACGATTAACTGGTTTTCCGAAAGCAATGGCAACTTCCGACGAAAAACTTATTCGGGTGCCAGTGCTTGATGTCTTGCCGAATGAAGTTGGAGCTCTAAAAGTATTTTCCCATTGGGACAGAATGCTTACAAATTACTTAACAGCTGTGGAATCCAACAGATCCACGGAAGGTGTTTCAAGGCAAATCAACAAATGTGCTATCAAGGGTGGATATTTATCACCTGACGTGTTTTCCTTTGTGGAAGATGTGGATGTGTATGATGAAGCTATGGCGATTTTGCGCAAACATTATCAAAGAAAGAAGAATATCATATATGCAAGGCACACGCTGGCCACACGGATTCAGTTGAGCAGTGAAACTATCTCCGAATTTTCCCAGGCGCTCAGGTCGCTTGCGAAAGATTGTAATTTCAAAGCAGTCAGCGCCGAGCAACACAGAGAGGAGGCGCTAAGAGATGCGCTTATAACAGGGCTATGTTCCGCTAATATTCGACAAAGATTGCTAGAATATGACGAATTATCACTGGAAAAAGCCATTCAAATTGCTGATTCTTTGGAACGAGCCGAGAAATTTTCGCATTCGTACCAGCAATCATTGCCTCATCAAGCAGCCGTTACTTCAATGGATGATAAATTTTCGGTAAACAAAGAAGACCAATTTTCTGAGTTTGGCTCTAATAGTGACCAACACGTAGCTGCTGCAAGAAGTACTAACGGAACAAAAGTAAACCGTAGAAGGTGTTATTTTTGCGGACGAATTCATGCTTTAAATCGACTGAAGTGCCCTGCTAGAAACGCAGAGTGTTTTAATTGTGGTCTTCGAGGACATTTTGCAACAGTTTGTCGTAAAGCGAAGAAATCGGTTGCTACCGTAAACGATTTGCACCTGACTTCAATTATAGCTGGTATTCATACTTCGTTGTCACGATCGACGATTACTGCTAAAATTGCGGAAAACTCTCTGATGGCTCTGCTAGACTCCGGTGCTTCACAGAGTTACATAAAGGCATCCGTGGCAAGAAGTCTTGGCCTCACCCTCTACGGTCCAAAAACTGTAATTGCACTTGCTTCGAACGAATCAGTTGCACAAACCATTGGGTTTGTGGACGCACCGCTAAAGATTGGAACGAGAGTTTATGATGCAATGAAGTTTGGTGTTGTGGAAAATCTTTGTACGGACATCATACTGGGCCAAGATTTTTTAAGCAAACATCGAAAGGTTGTCTTCGAATTAAACGGAGACCTAGACTCCTTGTACGTTGGTAAAGAGGTCTGCAATTTGGCTAGCGCAAAAGTAAGTGAACCTTTACGTATTTTTCGATTTGTTGACGATAACTGTAAGCCAATTGCTGTCAGGTCCCGAAACTACAGTTCCGATGATCTGAAGTTCATCAAAGATAGATTGCTCGTTTGTTGCGGGAGGGCATCATAAAACGGTCAGAGTCGCCGTGGCGCGCTCAAGTATTGGCCACAAAAGACCAAAGACATAAAAAACGTCTTGTTATTGACCATTCACAAACAATAAATAGATACACTGCTCTTGACGCGTATCCCTTGCCTCGCATAAACAATATAATTAACGAGGTTGCTAAAGGAAAGATTTACAGTACCATTGATTTACGTTCGGCTTATCACCAAATTCCTATTTCTGACGTTGACAGACCTTACACTGGGTTCGAAGCTGCTGGCTCTTTATATCAATTTTGCAGGGTCCCTTTTGGAGTGACTAATGGAGTGGCTGTATTTCAGAGATACATGGACTCTTTCATCGAGCGTGAAAATCTTGAAGGCACCTTTGCTTACTTAGATAACGTCACAATTTTTGGGGATGATCAACCACAACATGATAAACGATTGAAAGCTTTTATGAATGCTGCGGAGCGGCAAGGTTTGACATTAAATAAAAATAAGTCTGTATTTTCAGTGACTGAACTGAAATTCCTTGGGCATTTGGTATCACATGGCAAAATTCGGCCAGATCCTGATCATTTACAACCTCTTATTAATCTTAAACCACCTAGAAATGGAAGTAATTTGAAACGTTGCTTGGGATTATTTGCCTACTATTCGAAATGGATATCTAAATTTTCTGAAAAATTAAAGCCACTTTCCACTAATACATCATTTCCCCTCAAAGGCAAAGCTTTATCTTCTTTTAATCAACTGAAAGCTGATTTGTTAAAAGCGTGCTTGGGGTGCATATATGAAGATTAACCGTTTGTTATTGAGTGTGATGCATCCAAATTTGCGATTGCAGCCATATTGAGTCAAAAAGGAAGGCCGGTTGCCTTTAACTCTCGAACACTCGGTAAGTCGGAATTAAGGCATCCGGCCGTAGAAAAAGAAGCGGCAGCGATTGTTGAAGCTGTAAGAAAATGGGGATATCTTTTGCATCGGAAAAAGTTTAAACTGATAACTGATCAAAAGGCTTTGGCATACATTTTTCGGAAAAATCATAAAAGTAAAATTAAGAATACTAAGTTACAATTGTGGAAACTAGAACTTTCCATATTTGACTATAAAATTGTCCATCGCCCAGGTGTAGAAAATGTGGCACCAGACGCATTGTCAAGAATTTGTGCTAGCAACGCTTGTTGTACAATGAGTCTAAGAGAAGTTCATACTCAATTGGGCCATCCAACCCAATTTTTATAGATTCGATGGGAGCCATCACTTGGTCAAAGCTACTCGGCCGTGGGAGAGAATTAGTATTGATTTTAAAGGTCCCGTCGCGGGAAAAAGGCGATATTTGCTCGTGGTATCAGACGAGTATAGTAGATTCCCTTTTGTATATCCATGTGCAGACATGACTGCAATCACTGTCACTAAATGTCTCGCATCATTATTTTCATTGGTTGGTCTACCGGAGTATGTTCACAGCGACAGAGGAACTTCATTTTTGGCTAATGAACTGAGAGAGTTTCTTGCAAGAAAGGGTATAGCGACTAGCAATACAACTCCTTATCACCCGAAAGGGAATTCCCAGTGCGAAAGGGCAAACCAGACCATATGGAAAACTATCAAACTAATGCTGTTATCAAGAAATTTGCCCGAGAGTGCTTGGGAGGAAGTTCTGCCAGACGCTCTACATGCGACAAGATCACTTCTTTGCACCTCCACTGGTACTACGCCACATAATCGCATGTTCAATTTTGAAAGACGATCTATGATTGGAAACTCCGTACCAGACTGGCTATTGAATGGCGGTAAAGTACTCCTTCGCAAGTTTGTACGAGCGAAAAGCGACCCGATTTGTGAAGAAGTTGAGCTTCTGGAAGCTAACACCAAATACTCGTTAATTCGTTATCCCGATGGTCGAGAATGTACGGTTTCAACGAGTGATCTGGCGCGATTCCCTGAACCTGTACAATCTGACTACAAGCAATTGGAATTTGAAAAGACTAAATCCATATCGGAATCAACTCCTCTAAGGATGTGCCATTCAGTTTTGAGAATCTCGATTCGAAGAAAGACGACACAATTCCTTCTGATGACTTAGTTGAAGTAGCAGATAAAACTTCTACTCCAATTAAGAAGGAAGAGATGCCTATTCGTCGGTCGAGCCGTTTCAAAAAGGCGCCTGATCGTTATGGAGACTGGGCCTCGTAATTGGGCGACTTTTGAATCCATTTATTTCATGTTAACGTTTCCATACTTGAGTTATTATTATACTTTTATTGTCTTACTTTTATCAGCTGGGGAGAATGTGGTGATTTATGTATTGAAATCTAGCAACGCCTAAAACAGCCACGACATTTGACCCTGCTGACGTATACTGTTCGTCCTTTAGTAGCATGGTGTTTTGATTTTGAAAGTCATTCTTTGGTTTGTGCTGCTTTAAGACTCTTAGTCGACGTTAGAGCTAATAAAAGTCTAGTATACAAGTTTGTTTCTTTCTGTATTAGGTTCGCCTCAACGTTAAAGACTGAGGCACTTTCCAAAATTGAAATGAAAACTATGAAAAAATCTGTGGTGCTCTTGGGGCCCCAAACACGTGTTTATTTTGCTCTAAAGTTAATCCAACCATTTGTCCACATAAGCACATAAGGTCGCATTTAGACAATAAGGTGACATAGTCTATTTCGATTGTGATGCCCCTATTGATCATTTTCGTAACTGAGTTCAATTGAATCTATTATTACCTCATGGTATGATTTTAGAATTATGTGAAATGTATCGTGGCGTCATAAACGATTTCTCAAGTTGTGGAAAATATTGGTACGTTACGTAGGCTAATAAACCAAATATACCAAATATCGTTCAAAAAACATGTGTTTAATTTACCTTGCAAGCAAAGCCTTTACGGGAAGCAGTGAACGTTTTTAATGAAAGACGATGCTTAATAGTTGCTCAAAATTGGGCGACGACGAATGGGCGGCAATCTTACTATATTTTAAACGAACTGTATTACTTCCGTGAAATTTTGTCATATCATTTTTTATTGAATACCGCTAAAAACACATCCGTGAGTAGCTCACTTTATGCTACAGAAAAGGAGTAACCCGAATGCAGCGAAAAATAGCATGTGACCACAATGCAGCAGATAGATGGGAGCTCCCGAAGTATGCGAACCAAGATGGCGGACATCAGAACGTAACATGGGTAACAGGTTAGGGTTAGGCGATAATTTTTTCCGATTTTCCCTATTTTAGTCCTATTATCAGTTCGAAGACTAGCCAAGAGCCTCCCGTAGTATTTATACTAAAATTATGGCCTAACCCTAACCTAGTACACATATTACATTCCGATGTCCGCCATCTTGGTTCGCATACTTCGGGAGCCCCGATAGATGTATATATTTATAGCTGCACAACAATATCTAAATCCTCCGCTGATTCTGATTGCCTATATCTTTATTCTCAATACTCTCGTACAGAAGTATGAAAAGTATTTGTGTATATACATAGGCCAAAGTGTAACTAAAAATAGATTCAATAGCGATATTTTCTAGTTCATGGTGAATTCGGATAACAGATGACAAAACTTCCATAGTTTCATAGATTGGAATATTATCTGAGATATGACTTATCGCTGACATTTACAAAGTCGTGAGTTAAACTTCGAATACATGTAGATCCGCGAATTTTCAGTCAAATTTTGATATTTTGTGTTTCCATCTTTCAATTACCTATTTAACCTTTGAGCCCCAAATGAAAAATTTGTTCTATTGTAGTTTTAGTAAATTTAAATAGATTTCAACAAAATAAAGATAAATATGTTATTATCATTAAAATTTAGGGAATAGTTTTCAAGAAACTTTGATTCTAAATTTTTTTTTTCAACGTTTGTTATCCATAACTTTTGATATAATTAATAGAAACCGAAGAAGTTGGTACCGTTCAATTGGCATTTCAGTTTAACATTAAATCCCTTATTATCTGCGATGCAGACTGGACATATCACGCAAACTGATTTTGAAATGCTAAAGAAATAAAAATATACTTTCCTTCCAAGCACTTGAGAATGTTCGACCGTCGTATCAAACTTACCTCCGTTTCTTAGACATTTTTACATTTTAAAAACCAAAATTAAATCGAACGACATACAACTGACGCTACCTATTACAAAACGCGCGACGTATAGCAGCACTTGTTCCCACATAAATCTGTGTGGAGACAATAATACATTTAGGATTCATTTTTGTTGTATGTATTAAATTCCGGCCGTTCGAGGGCCGCAATAAATTAGCTCGCGGGCCGCAGTTTGCCGACCCCTGTAATCTGAACGTTGTAAATTTGACTGGCAGCCCTAGCGTCAACGGGAATAATGTTCAACAAATCAAGGAATCAAACGAAGTGCATGACAGGCGAAATCAACAATCAAGACACGTGCCCGCATTTTCTATATAATTTGTGCTGTAACAACGTGCTCAAGTCGGTTCTTTGCGTTATATTACATTTATTATATTAGAGAATCTCTGACTTAGGCTCGTATGCCCTTTATTAGTTGTATACCCAACTTATGGTCTGGTATACACTTGGGTATACAGTATACCCGGTTGAACAGCACTGGATTAGACTATAGTCACTATATTGAAAAGCCTTGAAAGGACTTGTACTTTATACAAAACTGGTATTTTAATTCCCTTCCAAACATATTGTTCTGGGAAGCTGAAACATTTAAATTTTGTCGCCTCACTATCTATGACTTTGGACGCCAATTTCAAATTACTACTGCCCAACGAATCTCAATATGCAACAAGTCTAATTATTGTGTATGTGAATACGGTAAAAAGTCAATACTGCCAATGTTGGACTTATCATTGCGCAGTTAATATATAATAGTTTTGACTGGCTATACTAGCGTTACGATATCTGTGACATGAAATCTTGAGATCAAAGCATTATTTGTTAGGTTACACGAGACTTTTTAAGAACAAGAGAGCTATGCTCAAATATATGGACACGTAGCGCCACCCAATGGCAATAATTTTGATGACGTCATAGCGAAAAAAAAATGATAGCCTTCTGGAGAAAAAATTTATCTTTAACCACTAAAAATTTCAAAGCAATTGGTCCAGTATTCGAAGAGAAAATCGATTTTTTAATGATAATGACGAAAGAAAATAACAATAACAACAAAATGTTGAAACGATCGTTATGGCCACTAAACGTGTCCAATAACCATATCTCAAAGGCCTATACTAACAAAATTTGTAACGGATATTTACAAGTCCACGTGAACGTTTGGGCCTACATAAAACAAGGAATCGAGGCAAGTTGAAGGAATAAATAAATATCACAATGCTACAAGAATGCAAAACGAGCAACGTTCAGTCGCGGATATGAATAAGTGGCTTGGGATAAAACATATTTGTGAATAATTTAGAAGAGCAAGCATGAGCCATAAATTTTATATTGTTAAGGTTACTTTTCAAAGAAATCTTTGTCACATTAAATAGCGTACCTTTTAACTGATAGAATATCAGAACACATTTTCAAATTAATTATAATTTAATTATACAAATATTTTTGAATACTAAAAACTCATTAATTGGTTCCTAGTCTTTTTTCAGCTTGTAATATTTATTTTGATAAATACTAATATAATGCGCGCGTGTATAGAAAATGTAATGAAATGAACTCTAGCGTGATTACTTTTTAATTATAAAACAAAAATTCATCAAAAATATTCTAACTTCTTACTTTCAAACCGAAATCAGTGGCTCCCTGTGCAAATGCATTCAGTTTTTCACTCGTCAGATCACAGGTATCCAATTGCACTACATCTGCTTCTGTAGTTGCAGCAACTTGAGAAAATTTATGAAATGTTTCCGACTCCATGGTCTTGTCTGATATGACATAGTGACTGATCTGCAAAATTAATAATAAAGTTACTATTTTGAGTAAAAAAGTATTCATTCACATTTTCCTCTTACAAAATATCCACCTTCGCAATCAGTTGAATTTTAGGCAAAAATCTTCAGTTCAAATGCCATCCATACTCACTACCTCACCCAGAGTGTAGTAAGTTGGGTTTAGGCAATGTCAAACAAAACAGATTTCTCCAAACTATATTAGCTCTTAAACTAGAAGTGACTGCTTGTGATCAAGTAAAAAAATAATAAAATAGAATTGAATTTATGCAAACAAAAAAGAGAATTCGTGAATTTCTGCAAATGTGTTTCATAACGGACCGGTGAGGTCTTACTGACAATATCGGTTGATCTGCATTTTTATCTAATTTCAATTTATTCTAATTTGTTGGAGTGTATATGTAATGGCCATTGATTTACAAAGTACATTATTGGCACACGTATCCTTGGGTTTATGTCCACTAGGTGTTGCGAGAAAGCAGTCACCTTCTGACTTTGGGATACAACCTCGTGCTATTCACTTGCGTTCTTGGCGTATTGCGCTTTAGGTCAATTGCCCCGTCCGCAGTTCTTAGTTAGTTCTGGCTCTCCCTACATGGATTGTATTTGTAATTGATTCGTGTTTCTTTAGGTGTAACAATTGTTTGTTTTCTTACTGTTTAGAATTTAGTGGTACTGCATTTGTTTATACCCGAGTGACACTAAAATTAATTGCCGGCTTTTTCGTACCTCACCTACTATTTGGCGAGTGTTATTAGGTTCGACCTGATTTTGCAATCCCTGAGCAAATGTTAACATTTTCCAAGTTATAATACACTTGTCTGTATTCAGTCAAGGTATTGTTTATATGTATTTGGAGAACACAGGCTGTGATATTCGTTTGTGAGGGTGGCGTCCCGTCAGAGCATAATAGGAAAAAGACCGCGTCCACAAGTTAAATTTTAGTGTCAACATCTGTGGCACACTGTGATCCAAATGGACACCGTTTAAGAGTTGGCACAGCGTGACCACCACTACAGTATATGAATTGACAAAATTGGTTGTATGCTTATAATTAAACTTTTCATAATTTACATTCGCCTTAGTGGTTGGTTACTTGAGGTCAGGTCGTTATAGCCCTTTGCCCATCGAAATACGTCTACAACTACTGCGGCTCTAAATTGGTTATATTTCATGCCTCTTCCAGCCATTTGTCTCCACAAATGGGCAATGCATAGGGCATGCATTTAGCCTAGCAGTGTTTTTTAACGGGCATAGAGTGAGTTAGAATATTTTCAAGCACTTGTTTCAAACAATTATCAAATAGAATAGCACAATCGTAAGGTTCCTAAAATTAGGCATACTTATAAATGTCATTGTTAAACTTTTGAAGAACATGCCACAAATGAATCCAGTTTTTCAATTGTTGGAACCAAATTATATGATGTACACATCCCCTTGTGTATTTAACCACATTTAAGCAATACCTAGAAGTTGAAGCAAACCAATTTGCTTGACAATTAGTGCGGCCTGTTTGGTTCACGAATTTTTTAGTTGTTCTGCGAAAGTGTTCATGCCAGTGCTCTCGCCTTGTTATCAAAGTCCCGCAGTTACCGACAAGACTATATTTTGTTACGTTTTGAGTGTTGTTCATTCGTCGTGATTTCCCACCGATGTTCAGACCAAAAAACAATCATGCTTTTAGATTGTGATTCATCGTCACGACGTTTTGTTAATACATGCTTTAACTACAATCTTATGGCTAACATCATTTACTCCGTTTTATTCTGCACTTGGTAAATTTGATAAATATTTTTAGATAAATATCTCACCATGACAACAAAACTAGCAATTAAACGAAACAAAAACGAAAATTGTTTGTTGCAATGTCACATTTCTTTTAATGGTACCGTCTAAGGACCTCCTGAAGTATGCGCATCAAGATGGCGCACAACCTGACTGAGGTACCCCCGTCCAGTATCTAAGTAGGACACACTAGATTGTTGAAAGGAAAATATTTGTTAGTGCACTCTTTGAGTTGTTTTACTTCCTATTTCGAGCCCTTATGGTTATGCATCTTCAAGTGCGAAGAGTAAAAACCGATATGCACGCTTACATGTGCGCATGTAACCTATTTTCCTCGTGGTACATGCAAATGTTATTGATGTGATTATGCTGATAATTTACAATTCAATAGACATTCAAAGCATTTCATCAACACTATTCTAACTTCTTACTTTTGAACCAATATCAGTCGCTCTCTGTGAAAATGCTTCCAAAACCTCTGATCTTGGTTTTTGAATTGGCATAGCCAATGTGACAAGAAAAGTTTAGATAGTTTTAAAAGACAATAAGATATACCCAATGTCCAAGCTGTAAAGATCTTGAACAGATTTTTCTACAGCTTTAATAAGAATGCCGTTGTTTTCGTTTGCTTTTTTTAGTATTAAAAAGAATATCGACCAGTTGAGGAGCGGACTTTGGACGCCACTATTCCAAAATTTGAGTTGCGAATTCACTTATTTGTTTAATATATTTTGCGTGTGTCACAGGATGACAGCATAATAACAATTTTTTCAAACTGTTGGCACTGTTTCGGACAAAAAAAAACTAATTACCGACGTCCGCGTGGCACATGCCCAGAAGAATTCTTATGCGATTTGCCGAAGTATAGTTTACCGAAATAATATCGATTTTCACGGACTAAATACTTACGTCACGCTGACGAAAATTATCCCTGTCCAAATCGCACGCTTTATGAGCTACTTTTTCGGTCCTCGGAAGAGTTCACACAGGCGGTCGGGTAAAGGTTTCGCCTTTGTCTTTGTCGTCTGACCCACTTGAATCATAACGTTAAAGACTGAGGCACTTTCCAAAAATGAAATGAAAACTATGAAATAATCTCTGGTGCTCTTGGGGCCCAAAACACGTGTTTATTTTGCTCTAAAGTTAATCCAACCATTTGTCCACATAAGCACATACGGTCGCATTTAGACAATAAGGTGACATAGTCTATTTCGATTGTGACGCCCCTATGGATCATTTTCGTAACTGAGTTCAATTGAATCTATTATTACGTCATCGTATGATTTTAAAATTATTTTAAATGTATCGTGGCGTCATAAACGATTTCTCAAGTTGTGGAAAATATTGGTGCATTACGTAGGCTAATAAACCAAATATACCAAATGTCGTTCAAAAAACATGTGTTTAATTTACCTTACAAGCAAAGCATTTATGGGAAGCAGTGAACGTTTTTAATGAAAGACGATGCTTAATAGTTGCTCGGAATTGGGCGACGACGAATGGGCGGCAATCTTACTATATTTTAAACCAACTGTATTACTTCCGTGAAATTTCAAAGAAGTAACCCGAATGCAGCAAAAAATAGCATGCGACCACAATGCAGCAAATAGATGTATATATTTATAGCTGCACAACAAGATCTAGATCCGCCGCTGATTCTGATTGCCTATATCTTTATTCTCAATGCTCTCACACAGAAGTATAAAAAGTATTTGTGTATATACATAGGCCGAAGTGTAACTGAAAATAGATTCAATAGCGATATTCTGAAATTCATGATGAATTCAGATAACAGATGACAAAACTTCCATAGTTTCATAGATTGGATTATTATCTGAGATATGACTTATTGCTGACATTAACGAAGTCGTGAGTTAAACTTCGAACACATATAGATCCGCGAATTCTTAGTCAAATTTAAAAATTTTGTGTTCCATTTTAAGGGAGTGGTTTCGATTACCTATTTCACCTTTGAGCCCCAAATGAAAAATTTGTTCTATTGCAGTTTTGGTATATTTGAATAGATTTCAACAACATAAAGCTAAATATGTTATTATCATTAAAATTGATGGAATAGTTTTCAAGAAAATTTGATTTAAATTTTTTTTTTTTAACGTTTATTATCCATAAATTTTGATATAATTAATAGAAACCGAAAAAGTTGGTACCATACGATTGGCATTTCAGTTTAACATTAAATCCCTTATTATCTGCGATGCAGACTGGACATATCACGCAAACTGGTTTTGAAATGCTAAAGAAATAAAAATATACTTTCCTTCCAAGCACTTGAGAATGTTCGACCGTCGTAGCAAACTTACCTCCGTTTCTCAGACATTTTTACATTTTAAAAACCAAAATTAACTCGAACGACATACAACTGACGCTACCTATTACAAAACGCGCGACGTATAGCAGCACTTGTTACCACATAAATACGTGTAGAGACAATAATACATTTAAGATTAATTTTTGTTTTATGTATTAAATGTCCGGCCGTTCGGGGGCCGCAATAAATTTGCTCGCGGGCCGCAGTTTGCCGACCCCTGTAATGTAAACGTTGTAAATTTGACTGGCAGCCCTAGCGTCAACGGGAATAATGTTCAACAAATCAAGGAATCAAACGAAGTGCATAGCAGGCGAAATCAACAATTAAGACACGTGCCCGCACTATCTATATGAATTGTGATGTAACAACGTGCTGAAGTCGGTTCTTTGCGTTATATCATATTTATTATATTAGAGAATCTCTGACTTAGGCTGTATACCCTTCGTATACCCTTTATCAGTTGTATACCCAACTTATTGTCTAGTATACACTTGGGTATACAGTATACCCGGTTGATAGCACTGGATGTCGGGCTTATCATTGCGCAGTTAATATATAATAGTTTTGACTGGCTCATACTAGCGTTACAATTTCTGTGATATGAAATTTTGATATCGATGCTATTAACTGCAATTTTCTGACAATTCCGTGGACTTCATTTGTTTGGTTACAGAAGGCTTTTTAAAAATATCCATATCTCAAAGGCCTATACTAACAAAATTTGAAACGGATATTTACAAGTCCACATGAACGTTCGAGCCTACATAAAACAAGGAATTGAGGCAAGTTAAAAGAATAAATAAATATCACAACGCTACAAAAAAGAAAACGAGCTACGTTCAGTCGCGGATATGAATAAGTGGCTTGAGATAAAACATATTTGTGAATAATTTAGAAGAGCAAGCATTACCCACGATTTCCCTATTGCTAAGGTCACTGTTTAAAAAACGCTTTGTCACATTAAATAGCGTACCTTTTAACTGATCGAATATCAGAACACATTTTCAAATTAATTGTAATTTAATCATACGAATATATATTTTGATAAATATTCTTTTAAAGCACGCATGTATAGAAAATGTAAGGAAATGAACTTTGGTATAATTCCTTTTTTAATATAAAACAAAAATCCATCAAAAATATTTAAATATTTATTTATCTATAGTATCTACTAAACTTGTGGAGATTTTTTTGGGATTCAAAATCGCATGAAAATGTTGTATAAAAACACAATGAGTACTAAAACGAGAATATCGGTTGGAAACCGAAGACTTATCGATCGATAGTTAGGGGATCCCCCAAAACAGAAACTGCAGTTTCGATTCATCCGCTCTTGTAACTTGCGCATTGCGCACTGCGCATCGCACACACACACTCGGCGGGATTCAAAATTCTCTCGCTTTACAAAAATCTAGATCACTATATCAATAATTGATTGATAACTCGCTAATTATACGACATAATTCGCCCAAAATCAATAGGCTTCTGGTCCGAGATAAGATGAATGCACATGCAAAATCTGGAGCAGATTCAATCTCGCTTTCGTGAGATATCGCGTGCATCTAACAGACACACACACAGACACACAGACAGACAGACAGACAGACAGACAGACAGACAGACAGACAGACAGACAGACAGACAGACAGACAGACAGACATACAGACAAATACCTATCAATAAACTTACCGATCTTAAGATCGATAAGTAATGAGTGATGTTAGTTGTTAAAGTTGTATCCGATACCGGGTTTTCTTCATTTTCATTTACTTTCTTTTCTTTCAGTGTGTGTATAAATTTTGTTTGAGATCTTTAGTACATGTTTTATAATTAACATGGGCCTAATTACACGCTTGATTGCTGCACGTGATTTTCTTGGATCGTTCGAGCCACTTTCAAAAAAATCAAGAAAAAATGAATTGCAGATATTTGACTTGTAGTTTGACAACGTGTTTTTATTAGAAAGTTTCATTTGACAATATCGAAATCTTGAACCTGTACTAGTTTTGGCGTTTTCGAAGTATGCGCACCAAGATGGCGCACTATCTGAACTCTAACCTGGTACACATACTACATTCATGTTGTGCGCCATCTTGGTGCACATATTTCTGTAGCTCTTTAGTTTTTATTAACATGACAACACCTAATCTAATCCGAAGTGCTTCATTTTGGCAAAAAATTGAGCAATGAATTATGTGTGCCCCTGTCTACTTTTCACTATTTTCATGTGACAAATTTCTAGATAAACCTTAGCCTGCTACATTATACGCATCAACGTTATTTTGAAAAACTTCCAACCTATTAATTTTATAAAAATAAGTAAATAAACTGATCTTCGATAAACTCCAAAAGGCAATATTGTACCCGAACGCAAAATTTATTTCTTATATATCTCGGTGAGTATTAATAGTAATTAATTTTGTATAACATTTCTGATATTTCATTAAATTCACTAATTTTATTAAATATGTTGCAAATCTATTTCTCTGCTTAAGAAAATCCACTGACCCAAATTTGCATTTTCTATATTTGTTTGTTCATGCCGATCTTTCCAAATTTTCGTTCAGACAAATTATTTTTAAAAATTAAAAAAAATGCGCACTGTGTTTTACAAAACAAGGGGCACGAAATTTCCGTCGATAAATTTCATTCGTCTTATTAAAATCCTACGATCTGCCCTTTTTTACGCCTAATTACGAGGATTGCTTGTTTCGTGGCGCGATTACGACTTTCAGCTCTCTCTCCATGTCGGACAAATTTTCGAGGTGATGATGAAATTATTAGAATTTTTTATTACTTAAGCTGGAAAAACGATGTAAACTGCGCTACTCACTCAAATTTTGGTTATTTCGATAAAAAAAAGAATAAAGAACTCATACATTTTATTCTAGCAGCTTTTATGAGCAAATAAATATTCTGATTAGAATGATTTCAAGGCAATATAACACAATTATCCAATAAAGTAGCACAGCCGCAACGCAAAACGCAAACAATTACGTTCAATCACGAATATGAAAAAGTGATTTCGACTAAAGATATTCGGGATTATTGTGCAATAGCATTGGCAATGATTTACATGCTGATCAGGTGGTACTTTAGAATGCTTTGTCACATTAAATAACGGAGTTTCCAACTGATAGAATTTCAAATAAATTAAATAACGCACTTTTTACCGTATAGAATTTTAGAATACGTTTTCAACATATTTATAACTTAATCACACAAATATTTCTGAATACAAAAAACGCATTATCGTTCTCCACAGTCTTTTTTTTTCTACCTTGCATTTTATACTTTTAATAAATACTCTTTTAATGCGTGCGAGTAAATAAAATACACTTTAGTAAGATTCATTTTGAACATTTAATAAGTATTAATTATTTACCAAAAATATTCTAACTTCTTACTTTCAATCCGAAATCAGTGGCTCCTTTTGCAAATGCATTCAATTTTTCTCTTGTCAGATTACAGTCGCTAAACCGCAATACATCTGCTCCTGTAGTTGAGGCAACTTGAGCAAATTTATGAAATGCTTCGGACTCCATGGTCTTGTCTGATAGGACAAATTGATTGATCTGCAAAATTATTGATAAAATTACTATTTTGAGCCAAGAGGTATTCATTTGCATTTGCGTTTAGAATACGCTGCCACCGCATCTCTGATTACTCTCCCTGGGTTCGCAGGTTCGAATCCATGCTTCCGAAAACAAATAATTAACTAATCCCATACCCGACTTGAAATGGTAACCAGACGAGAGGCAGTGGTTCGCCATATGGTAGAGACGTCCTATAGGCTTTCCTCTCCCCCGGGACAAATATGTAAATCCTAATCCTAATTTCCCTCCCCGCCATTCGTCTTCACATATGGGTGAAGAACAAACACCATATATGTTAAATAAGTTTTACAACTGAACTTCGATTTAAAATGTTCATCAATAACGGTCCTTGAAACGTGATATTCATCTGATTTTAAATTTGCGTAATAGAGAACTCTTTGTAAATATTAATTTTTGTTCTCATCAAGAATAAAGCGAAAATGTATAATTTGCTTTATGCAATATCAAATTCATTGCTCAAACATCGAGCGATATCCATTCCATGCATCAACGTATATAACATGCTTGGATTGCCAAGGAGTCACGCAATCAATACAACAAAGCGAAGTAATTGGAAATACGAAGAGATTTGAATGCTTTAAAAGCTATTATTTGTTTGTTATTGAGCGTTTTGTAATAACACTCCATACTGTTTAAATTCATCAACAATATTTTAGCAGTAAATTTCGTTCGTCTTATAACACTCATAAATAAACGAATCTTTACGGCCAAACTTTACGCCCAATTACAACTTCTAGCTCTCTCTCCATGTAGAATGAATTTTCAAGTTGTTGATGTTGAAATTTTTAGAAACGTTCATTACTTAAGACGTATAATGAGCTGCCTTATAGCACATAATCAAAATTTGGATCCCTCTTTATTCGTCTTTTTTTTTATCAAGATCGAAAATATATGTTTATTCCCACGTAGTAAAGTTTACTTTTAAAAATAAATAAATAAAAAAAATTCCGTACTTTACACGATAGAATTTCAGAATCAGATCCTGCTCTAGACCAGGGGTCCGCAACTACTTTTTAGCGTGACCCAAAATTTTTTTTTCTAACTTCTCGCGACCCAAGCATTTGATAAACATGTAATTAGTTATCGATTTTTAAGACTATTGTCGACGCTAGCATTTTTCTTGCACAAAATTATATGAAACTTATCACATAAAATTGTGAATAATAGCGTTTCTTAGGACTAATGCAAATTATAAGCTTTGTGTATAATACACAACATATCAAATCGAGGTTTAATTTGGGAGACGGCAACTCGAAGATAATTTTCTACCTCTAGCCTTGAACTGTAATTGTATTTTTATGTATGAAAACGTTGATAGGCGGGAAAAAATGTTTTGTTTTTTGATAAATGTTGGATGCTTTGCTGTAAGATACACGTAAAACCAATTTTTATACATTATTCGCTGTTGTTCCGCTTATATGTATGATTTGAGTGATGTATTTCTATCCGATGAGGGTGAGAAGATGAGTCTTTTGTTGGGCGTTGATCCCCACTGCTATAAGTGCTCCGTACGGAGCCTCAAGGCTCCGCGAGCTATTCGTTCACTTGAAAAGCTGACTTGGTTAATTTTGTATCTGTAAAGAAGCATTAACGTCACTAATAAAATTTGACGACGATGGTGTCGAAATGTTGTAGTGACTCAAATATATATTATTATCTATAACTAAGGGCGCAGCAACCATGGTTTTATTAAAAGGGAGGGGGTTCAGAATATAAAATTCCAATGTCAATGATCAATGTTGTAACAGAGCTCAATTGAATTCAATATTACTTCATGATATCCATTCAAAAATTATGTCAAAAGGTTTGGTGGCGTCATAAACGAATTCTCAAATTGTGGGAAATACGAGTATTATCATTGGAATTGTTTGTAATATACGGGATTACAACGGAAACATATTCGAAAATAACAAGACAAATTTTATTATTCTAAGATTCGTTTTTGCTTAAATAAATTGGTATAGTTACTTTTCAAAAAAAAAAATAGTAATTTTTGTTAAGTTTTTAAGAGTGAAGTTTAAAAAAAATTCATTTATTCGACTGTATTTAATTTATAACCTTGTAAACAGAAACTACAGTAATTACGACAAGAATAAATATCATGAGTATAGAGTAATTAAATGTCACTTTTAAATATTATTGAACTAGTTAACTTCTTGAACAAGCATTTAAAAATTAGAAACGACTTTAGAATGAATATCAGTTCTAAATTATACTAAGTGTCCCCTTAGCTTTGACTAATTGTTGAACTGCCAGAATATTGTTCCTGAAAGCTGGAATATTTCAATATTTGTTGCCTCACTACCGTTGACTTTGGACGGCAATCTCAAATTACTTTTGCGCAACGAATCTCAAAATGCAACAAATCTAATTATCACGATGTTATATGCTGAAAAGTAAATACTGCCAATGTCGGGCTTATCATTGCGCAGTTATTATATAATAGTTTTGAGTGGCTCATACTAGCGTTACAATTTCTGTGATATAAAATTTTGAGATCGAAGCTCTTACCGTGGACTTCATTCATTTTAAGAATAACCATATCTCAAAGACCTATACTAACAAAATTTGTAACGATTATTCACAAGTCCACATGAACGTTCGAGCTTACATAAATCAAGGAATCGAAGCAAGTTGAAGGAATAAATTAATTTCACAATACTACAAAAATGCGAAAAGGGCAACGTTCAGTCGCGGATAAGTGGCTTGGCATAAAACATATATTTGAAGAATAATATGAATAATTTGGAGAGTAAGCATGAGCCATGATTTACATATTGCTAAGGTTACTAAGGTAAACAGATTGCTAAGGTAAGAAAGCTTTGTCGCATTAAATAGCGTACTTTCTAACTGATAGAATTTCAGAACCCATTTTCAAATTAATTATAATTTAATCAAACAAATATTTCT
>NW_024102834.1:23817684-23855588 GCF_013122585.1 Styela clava
TGGGCCATGATTTCGATGTAGTCAAAGGTATTCTTTAAAGTAGGGGTTCCCAAAGTTGATTGACCGCGGGCCAAAATTCAAAGCATAAAGATATTCACGGGCTAGAAAAGGTGGTTGTCAAAAAGGGCATGACGACACAGCTTATGAATAATAGGTCCTAGTATAGACTGCACGCTTGATTCTAAATACACATAGCATCGTAGTTTGTTATGTAAAAAAATAATATGTATAATAGTTAGGTGATAGAATACAAGAGGAATACCAAGCACGAATTTTAACAAGGAATTTGTAACTAATAGTGACTAATGAAGTTACATCTGGCATACCACCTCGTATAAATGATTACTTGTGGCTTGTTTTGTTACACAAAAAAAACATCCTAATGTATATGAACATAAAACAAAAAAATGCCAACATAATTTGGTTATGTATTATTGTATACGTAACCTCGTATTTAAGGTATGCTGGAAATCAGATGTTCAAAACGTTGCTCAAATTCAGTACATTCATTGTATTTGCAATAAAGCATTCCAGTAAATATCTGTCAGTCTGGACCGAAGTTTTGATTTGTTAAGGTTTATAACTGTGTTGTTATTAAGACTAATGTTGGAAAATTTACGCTCCGTATCAGGAGAAATAAAAAAAAACTTGCAGCATACACTCGCGGAAAAATTTCCCTTTAATCAACGGGCGGTTATTTTTAGCGATGTTCTGGGCCACAACATAACTAGCGAATAAAGTGGATTCACTTCTATTTGACATTTTTGAACATGTTTGTTGACTTTGATTATGAAATACGCGTTAATTGATCGTAATTTGAAGAATGCTTCGTCTCATAATAGCGTCTAATGTTGCATAACTGGTTAGTTTGTTGACATGGAAGAAAAACTCTGAAGGTTGATTCTTTTCAGTAAACAAATAAGAACGCTACCATTTAACTAAAAAACGTCTGTTTTTAGTGTCTAGTTTTCGTTTTTTGACACCTTCAAGCTTTTTATACGGCCGAAACTATAATACGCCGTATGTAATCCTAATACAGGTAAGTATACATAACATGCCGGAATTATTGTCTTGTTACGAATATACACGTGCTTAAACTGTGATAATGGAGTAACAAGCGTCAATTAACCTATTTCACAGGAGTTCGGCGGGCTAGATTAAATCGTTATGCGGGCCGTAATTGGCCCGCGGGACGCGATTTGGAAACCCTTGCTTTGAAGAATGCTCTGTCCCATTGAATACCGTGTCTTTTTAACCGATAGAATTTCGGAATAAATTTTCAACCTATTTATAATTTAATCGCACAAATCTTTCTGAATACGGAAAACACATTAATGAGTTCCTCATTTTTTTCATCCTGCATTTTATATTTACTAGATAATCTTTTAAAGCGCGCGTGTAGAGAAAATGTAATAAAATATATAATATTCAAGCAATTGATAAGCTACTATAAGCGTTGACCTTCTGCATGAAAATTGCTCATCCGATAAGAGTTCCCGACTTACAGGCGTCGTTTTAGATTCGAATTTAATTTGAAGTTTACCGATACATTTATTCTTCCCATCTAAAGTTTTATAGACTTTGAAAAAACTGTAGAAGAACTCCACACTAGGACCGAAGTTTTCCGTTCATGAGGAGGAATTCTGCTTTAGATTTCCTGTAGTTTTACCAATATTCATTTATCTGTTCATTATCACTATAATAATTATTGATTGCACACATTACAATACTCAAATTGTTCAAAAACAAGAGTTCGATTGCACATAACACTAAGTTAAGGACCATCAACCACTCGGTCACGACAACGGTCACCGTGAATCAGGAGGATTGCTACATGAAAATATTACCGCCTTTTAAATTAATTCGTAGTGTAACATTTGCATGATTTTGAAGATGGAATGAATAGTTTTTATGCCAAGTGAGGGAGAAATGAAAAGTTACAAAATACACAAATGAAAAGATTAAATAAAGGTAAGAACTACTGCTATGAAGTTGGAAATATTTTTTGCTTTTCTTTGATTCAAATGATTCAATTGAATTGTTTTCTTCTCTAGAACAATTGTTTTGAACAATATTATTTGAAATAAGCTAAACGTAAAATTAAAAAAAAAAAGTATCGTAGCATACGACTTCAACGATGTCATGGAAATACTTTTAGTAAACATACAAAGAAACAAATTGTAAAATATTGTGATACAAAAAAAAAATTAATTAGATTATTTTTTTAAATACCAGCCAATTTGTAACGGCTTTACATTAGTTGAGTTTTATTAATCGGAAATACTAAGTGATTGTAATGTGCTGAAATCTAAGGTTTGTTTGTTATGGAGCACTTTGCAATACCACTCAATACTATTTGGATTTGTCAACAATATGGTTTTATAAACAAAATGATTCCACCATTTATTCTAAATTTTTAAACTACTCGTGCTGTTGGATCCCGTTTGTTTGGTTATTCGACTCATGCTATAAAATTCGCAGAAGTCGATTTAAGCTCGGAGTTATCTCGACCCATACATTGATAAGAATACGAAAATCTAATTGTCTGATGCGTTGGAAATATTTCAATTTTTGAGGAATTTTTAGTATGGAGGCAAAGGTAGGTAAACTTGCACTAGTTTTAATTAATATGACGGCACAACCTAATCCTATATAGAGTATGGAAAATTGGTCTTGAAATGTTGTCAATTTTTATTTAAACCATGTCTTTGCTCATGGTAGCTTTATTTCTTAATTTATGTTGGCTAAATTAGTGATTCCATATCCAAATAATGTCCTAATTTTGATTATCGTGGATACCAGAATTAAATAAATTTATCACCGTCTATAGATACGTTACCTTAACTACTAGAGTATTCGCTACTCGAAAATGTAACATTTGAATCAAACATTACGTTGTCAGTGCGACAATCATTTTATACAACTCGATTTCATTTGTAACGTGATAAATTCCTATTAAAATCACAACCGCTTCGATTAGACTAGTAACTGTTGCTATGAAAGGCCTTGTACTTTATAATAAACTGGTATTTCAATTAACTCCCAAAAATATTGATCTTGAAAGCTGAAATATTTCAATTTTTGTTGCCTCACTACCGTTGTCTTTGAACGCCAATCTCAAACTACTCATTTCAACGAGTCTCAAAATGCAACACGTCCAATTTTTGTGGATGTGAAGACGGTGAATATTGCCAATGTTGGGCCTATCAGTGCACAGTTAATATATATTAGTATTGAGTGGCCCATACCGGCGTCACGGTGTCTGTGACATGATATCTTGGGGTTGATGTTATTACCGGCCATTTTCTCACAATACCGTGGACTTTATTCTTTTGGTTACACTAGGAGCTTAAGAATAACCATATCTCAAAGGTCTATACTAACAAAATTTGCAACGGATATTTACAAGTCCACATGAACTTTCGAACTTACATAAATCAAGGAATCGAAGCAAGTTGAAAAAGCTTTGTCACATTAAATAGCGTACTTTTGGACTGATCAAATTTCAGAGCACATTTTAAAGTTAATTATAATTCAATCACACAAATATTTCTGAATACTGAAAACTCGATAATGAGTTCCAGGTATTTTTCCAGCTTGCATTTTATATTTTGATAAATACTATTTTAATGCACGCGTGTATAGAAAATGTAATGAAACAAACTCTGGTATGATTTCATTTTTAGATATGAAACAAAAATTCATCAAAAATATTCTAACTTCTTACTTTCAAACCGAAATCAGTGGATCCCTGTGCAAATTCATTCAGTTTTTCACTCGTCAGATTACAGTTTTCAAAGTGCACTACATCTGCTCCTGTAGTTGAGGCAACTTGAGCAAATTTAAGAAACGCTTCGCACTCCATGGTCTTGTCTGATAGGGCAAAATGTTTGATCTGCAAAATTATTATTAAAATTACTATTTTGATCAAAGAAATGTTCATTTTTCCAATCACAACATCCAGCTTTGCAATGAATTATTTTGCGGTCAACAAAAATCTCCAAATCCCAATCTCACAACTTCACCCGGGGTGTAAAAAATTGAGCTTAAAAATTCAGGTCTTTTTGAAATATCGCTGGTTTTAAACATAGTAGTGGCTGCTTGTTCTCAGCCTTGTTTGGAGCGAAAATGTTTTTTCTTTCATCTAAATAAATATATCACTGTCTACGTCACCTTAAAAACTAAAGTCGTCGCTACTCTTAAATGTAACATTAGAATCAAACATTATGTTGTCAGTGCGGCAATCATAGCTTACTAGCGTAGCTAGTAGTACTAGCGCATACTTACTAGTTACATAGCGTAACTCAATTTCATTTGTAACTTGACAAATTTCTATTAAAATCGGCAAGGCAAATTTATTGGTCTGCAAAATTATTATTATAATCATTATTTCGAATAAAGAAGTATTAAATTGAGGAAATCTAAAAAATGTCATGATTTATACTGTTGGCTGTACTTTTCACATATTATTTTGTCCTAAGCGTTGGGATTCATGTAATATTCCTTTTTTTCAACAAATTTCTGAATACTTTTGCGCAGATTGAGTAAAATTTAGCTGCACATGAATACCTGACCTATGAAAAAAAATCAAAATTCATCAGCTCTTTATCTAGGTAAATATTTATACAAAGTGTGTGCATTCAAACACACTCTGAACGCATTATTTTTTTAAAGATACATACACATCATAAAAATTGCAACAACAATATTTCAGTTTATTACTTTTACTCCAAATTCAGTGGCTCCCTCCTCAAATGAATTCAGTTTGTCATTGGACAAACCAGAATTGTTAATCACCACGGTCGATGCTTCTGTGGTTGAGGCAACTTGAGCGAATTCATGAAATGCTTCTGACTCCATGGTCTTGTCTTTTAGGATTAAATGATTGATTTGTGAAATAATTATCAATCTATTACGTTCAATGTTACGATGACCTTTTGATTTTGCTACAAAAAGGCAAAACGAGCTACGTTCGGTCGCGGATATGAATAAGTGGCTTGGGATAAAACATATTTGTGAATAATTTAGAAGAGCAAGCATGAGTCATAAATTTTATATTGTTAAGGTTACTTTTTAAAGAAATCTTTGTCACATTAAATAGCGTACTTTTTAACTGATAGAATATCAGAACACATTTTCAAATTAATTATATTTTAATCACAGAAATATTTCTGTATACTAAAAACTCATTAATGCGTTCCTAGTCGTTTTTCAGCATGCATTTTATATTTTGATAAATACTCTTTTGAAGCGCGCGTGTATAGGATGTGATGAAATGAACTTTGTGAAAATGCATTCAATTTTTCATTAGTTCGATTACAGTTGCCAAACGACACTACATCTGCTTCTGTAGTTGAGTCAACCTTAGAAAATTTAGGAAATGCTTCGGACTCCATGGTATTGTCTGATAGGACTAAGTGTTTAGTCTGCAAAATGAATGAACTTTCACTTTTTTTCATTACCAACATCCATCTTCGCATTCAATTAAACCAGGCAAAAGTCTCGGATCTGAATGCCATTCACTCTCCCCACCTAACCCAGGGTGTACTATACTCAGCATGCAGCCAATATCCAACCAAAGTAAAAACAGGTCCTTCCCATCTATAGAATCTACTAAACTTGTGAAGAGTTTTGTTGGGATTCAAAATCGCATGAATACATTGTATAAAAACACAATAAGTACTAAAACGAGAATATCGGTTGGAAACCGAAGACTTATCGATCGATAGTTAGGGGATCCCCCAAAACAGAAACTGCAGTTTCGATTCATCCGCTCTTGTAACTTGCGCACTGCGCATCGCACACACACACTCGGCGGGTTTCAAAATTCTCTCGCTTTACAAAAATCTAGATCACTATATCAATAATTGATTGATAACTCGCTAATTATACGACATTATTCGCCCAAAATCAATAGGATTCTGGTCCGAGATAAGATGAATGCACATGCAAAATCTGGAGCAGATTCAATCCCGCTTTCGTGAGATATCGCGTGCATCTAACAGACACACACACAGACAGACAGACATACAGACAGACATACATACAAATACCTATCAATATACTTACCGATCTTAAGATCGATAAGTAATGAGTGATGTTACAAGTGATAATATTATAAAAATCACATTTGTCAGTTTTATGCGAAATTGTATTAGGATGTCCGGGTTTGGATTCTCTGACAGTCGTTTGATTTGACTTCACTCTCCTTTCCGATACTGGTTTCTTCGTTTTTTCATTTTCTTTATTTTCTTTCAGTGTGTTTATGAATTTTGTTTGGGATCTTTAGTACATGTTTTTTAATTAACATGGGCCTAATTACACGCTCGATTGCTGCGCGTGATTTTCTTGGATCGTTCGAGCCACTTTCGAGAAAATCAAGAAAAAATTAATTGCAGATATTTGGCTTGTAGTTTGACAACTTGTTTTTATTAGAAAGTTTCATCTGACAATATTGAAATCTCGAACCTGTACTAGTTTTGGCGTTTTCGAAGTATGCGCACCAAGATGTCGCCCAACTTGAACCCTAACCTGGTACACATACTACATTCAGGTTGTGCGCCATCTTGGTGCACATACTTCTGGGGCTCTTTAGTTTTTATTAACATGACGACACTTAATCCGATTAAAAATCTGTTCATAAATGTTGTCCCTGTCAAAGTTTTTTCAGAGTATTTTTATGCTCATGGGCAATCAAGGTATAGCCGAAGTGCTTCATTTTGGCAAAAGATTGATCAATGAATTATGTGTGCCCCTGTCTACTTTTCACTATTTTCATGTGACAAATTTCTAGATAAACCTTAGTCTGCTACATTATACGCATCAACGTTATTTTGAAAAAATTTCAACTTATTATTAGGAAAATATTTACAAGTAAATAAATTGATCTTTGATAAACTCCAAATAGCAATATTGTACCCGAACGCAAAATTTATTTCTTAGATATCTCAGTGAGTATTAATATTAATTAATTTTGTATAACATTTGTGATATTTAATTAAATACATTAATTTTATTAAGTATGTTGCATATCTATTTCTCTGCTTAAGAAAATACATTGTCCCAAATTTGCATTTTCTATATCTGTTTGTTCAAGCCGATCTTTCCAAATTTTCGTTCAGACAAATTCTTTTAAAAAATTTAGAAAAAATGAAATTGCATTTATTGCACTGTACTGTGCAATACTAATTAATACAATAATTTAGAAAAACGAAACTACAGTGTATTGCACTGTACCGGAGCACTGTGTTATACAAAACAAGAGGCACGAAATTTCCGTCGATAAATTTCATTTGTCTTATAACACTCATACGATCTGTCCTTCTTTACGCCTAATTACGAGGCTTGCTTGTTTCGTGGCGCGATTACGACTTTCAGCTCTCTCTCCATGTCGGACAAATTTTCGAGGTGATGATGAAATTATTAGAATTTTTTATTACTTAGGCTGGAAAAACAATGTAGACTGCGCTACATGTTAGCACATACTCACATTTTGGTTATTTCAAGAAAAAAAAAATTAAGAACTTATACATTTTATTCTAGCAGCTTTTCTGAGCAAATAAATAATCTGATTAGAATGATTTCAAGGCAATATAACACAATTATCCAACAAAATAGCACAGCCGCATCGAAAAACGCAAACAACTACGTTCAATCACGAATATGAAAAAGCGATTTCGACTAAAGATATTCGTGATTATTATGCAATAGCATTGGCGATGACTTACATGCTGATCAGGTGGTTACTTTAGAATTCTTTGTCACATTAAATACCGCAGTTTGTAACTGATAGAACTTCAAATAAATTAGATAACGCACTTTTTACCGTATAGAATTTTAGAATACGTTTTCAACATAATTATAATTTAATCACACAAATATTTCTGAATACAAAAAACGCATTATCGTTTTCCACAGTCTTTTTTTTTCTACCTTGCATTATATACGTAAATAAATACTCGTTTAATGCGCGCGAGTAAATAAAATACACTTTAGTAAGACTTATTTTTAACATTGATAAGAATGATTTCAAGGCAATATAACACAATTATCCAATAGAATAGCACAGCCGCAACGCAAAACGCAAACAATTACGTTCAATCACGAATATGAAAAAGCGATTTCGACTAAAGATATTCGTGATTATTAAGCAATAGCATTGGCGATGACTTACATGCAGATCAGGTGCTTACTTTAGAATGCTTTGTCATATTAAATACCGCAGTTTGTAACTGATAGAATTTCAAATAAATTAGATAACGCACTTTTTACCGTATAGAATTTTAGAATACGTTTTCAACATAATTATAATTTAATCACACAAATATTTCTGAATACAAAAAACGCATTATCGTTTTCCACAGTCTTTTTTTTCTACCTTGCATTATATACGTAAATAAATACTCGTTTAATGCGCGCGAGTAAATAAAATACACTTTAATAAGATTTATTTCGAACATTGAATAAGTATTAAATATTCATCAAAAATATTCTAACTTCTTACTTTCAAGCCGAAATCAGTGGCTCCTTGTGCAAATGCATTCAGTTTTCCTCTTGTCAGATTACAGTTTTCAAATTGCACTATATCTGCTCCTGTAGTTGAGGCAACTTGAGCAAATTTACAAAACGCTTCGGACTCCATGGTCTTGTCTGATAGGACAAAACGTTTGATCTGCAAAATTATTGATAAAATTACTATTTTGAGCCAAGAGGTATTCATTCCCATTTGCATTTGGAATACGCTGCCACCGCATCTCTGATTACTCTGTGTGGGTTCGCAGGAATCCATGCTTCTGAAAACAAATAACTAACTAATCCCATACCCGACTTGAAATGATAACCGGACGAGAGGCCGTGATTCGCCATATGGTTGAGCCGGCTTATATGCTTTCCTCTCCCCGGGATAAATAGGTAAATCCTAATCCTAATTTCCCTCCCCACAATTCGTCTCCTCGTATGGGTGAAGAACAAACACCATATATGTCAAATAAGTTTTACCCCTGAACTTCGATTTAAAATGTTCATCAATAACGGTTATTGGAATGTGATATTCATTTGATTTTAAATTTGCGTAATAGAGAACTGTTTGTAAATATTAATGTTTCAAATTCCAATTTTTTTTCTCATCAATAATAAAGCAAAAATTTGGATTTTTCGTTATGCAATATCAAATTAATTGGTCAAACATCGAACGATATCCATACATCAACGTATATAACATGCTTGGATTGCCAAGGAGTCATGCAATCAATACAACAAAGCGAAGTAATTGGAAATACGGAGAGATTTGAATGCTTTAAAAAGCTATTATTTGTTTGTTATGAAGCGTTTTGTAATAACACTCCATACTGTTTAAATTCATCAACAATATTTTAGCGGTAAATTTCGTTCGTCTTATAACACTCATATATAAAGAATCTTTACGGCCAAACTTTACGCCCTTTTACAAATTCTAGCTCTCTTTCCATGTAGAATAAAGTTTCAAGTTGTTGATGTTGAAATATTTAGAAACGTTCATTACTCAAGACGTATAATGAGCTGCTTTATAGCACACAACCAAAATTTGGATCGTTCTTTATTCGTCTTTTTTTATCAAGATCGGACGTATATGTTTATTCCCATGTAGTAAAGTTTACTTTTAAAAATAAAAAACTAAATTCAGTACTTTTTACGAGAGAATTTCAGAATCAGATCCTGCTCTAGACGAGCTATTCGGCCCAACTTTGTAGGCCCACTCTTATTCATACGATACGACCCAATAATTATATATCATTGATTGGATCTTTTTGAGATACCAAAATATTTAAATACCAAAATAAAAAATCAAGTTCCTCATTCTGTCAGCTGTTGGACGAGGTATTCTATTCCAAAGCTCAAATGTGACTATACAGTTAACTGCATATTGGTTTTACGTATTATATGATACTAAACTTGTGCAAATATCGCGAGTGAATCGCGCGCAATAAATATTTTCCCCTTTGAAAAGTCTCCACATCGAATTAGGCTAGGCTATGATTGATCGATTGTTCTGTTGTTTATTTGTTCGTTATCTTGTGAAAGTTTTTATGAGTCATAATAAAACATTTATTATGAATCATGAAAGGAAATATAATCGTGAAACATTGAGAATTTGAGCGATATCACGGTTATGTAAACTCACTTTTTTCTTTAATGGCAGCTGCGATCAAACGACTCGTTCATTTCACACCTTCCTGATGTTGTAAAAGGCTCACTTTTTTATGTAGCGTAGCATATAAATTGAACTTCAAAATAAGAACTTATCGTACTTGCTTGCATTATTAATTAACGCGCGACGCTGAGATTTATTAAGTCGTATTCTAGTTATGCGACGTTTTTCTATCGAAGCGGGGAGTACACGCTCGAAATTTAAGCGATATTTTATCACTTCCAAACGTCATATAAAGTTATTTCCTATATTGCTGCGTAGGAAATTAGGTTTTCTTCCAAGCAATGCCATAATAAATATTCCAGCGTTCCAGACCTCATAGGTTATACATGGCATTGCAAAACGTCGCGCAAATTTTCTTATGCGCTAATTAGCCCACGTAAGGTTGCTAATTATCATTTGTATTTATTTTTACAGATTTTGCACTGCTTACGACTCCTAGCATTCGAATCCTTTTTATTTGTTTTTCTCTTTTAACATTTAGCTTAGCATGATTTTCTAAAGGGCAGAGGTGAGTAGGAATGTTTTCAATAACTTGGTTTCTACATTTGTTCAACTATGAGCATGATTTTTCGTCTGGACCGATTAGCTTGACAAATGGTGCGGCCGTTTCTGGTTCACGCCTTGTTATCAAGGTCCCGCAGTTCACCGACAAGACTATATTTAGTTACGTTATGAGTGTTTTGTCATTCGTCTTGATTTCCCAGCGATGTTCAGACCGACAAACGATCAAGCTTTTCAGATTGTTGCTTATTTTGTCAAAGGTTGATCCAGCCATTGCACATAAGGTCGAATTTAGACAAGACAAGAAGACATAGGCTATTTCGATGCCCCTATTGATCAATGTCGTAACAGAGCTCAATTGAATTCAACATTACCTCTTGATATCCATTCAAAAATTATGTCAAAAGGTTTGGTGGCGTCATAAACGAATTCTCAAATTGTGGGAAATACGAGTATTATCATTCGAATTGTTTGTAATATACGGGATTACAACGGAAACATATTCGAAAATAACAAGACAAATTTTATTATTCTAAGATTCGTTTTTGCTTAGATAAATTGGTATAGTTACTTTTCAAAAAAAAATATAGTAATTTTTGTTAAGTTTTTAATAGTGAAGTTTAAAAAAAATTCATTTATTCGACTGTATTTAATTTATAACCTTGTAAACAGAAACTACAGTAATTACGACAAGAATAAATATCATGAGTATAGAGTAATCACATGTCACTTTTAAATATGATTAAACTGGTTAACTTCTTGAACAAGCATTTAAAAATTAGAAACGACTTTAGAATGAATATCAGTTCTAAATTATACCAAATGTCCCCTTAGCTTTGACTAATTGTTGAACTGCCAGTTGATCCATAGAAAAATTATAGGAGGTCATTCATTTCCACTTTAAATATAGTGGATAATAATGCGTATTTAAAACAAAACCGCGCCAACAAATTAAACTATGGTTTTTAGCGTGATCAGAAAACCGAGCCAACACGCAAAGCTTTATTGTTCAATTTATGTTGGCTAATATCCGAATAATGCACTCGTATTGATAACTAGAAATTGAATAAATTTATTACCGTCTACGAACTACTGAATTAGTTGTTACTTTGAAATGTAACATTTTAATCAAACATTATGTTGTCAGTGCGACAATAACTTCTTGCAATTGAATTTCATTTATCACATGACAAATTTCTATTAAAATCACAGCCGCTTCTATTAGACTAGTCATTACTGTATTGGAAGGCCTTGAACTTTATACAAAACTGGTATTTTAACTCGCAAGAATACTGTTCCTGAAAACTAGAATATTTCAATATTTGTTGCCTCACTACCGTTGACTTTGGACGGCAATCTCAAATTACTTTTGCCCAACGAATCTCAAAATGCAACAAATCTAATTATCGCGATGTTATATGCTGAAAAGTCAATATTGCCAATGTCGGGCTTATCATTGCGCAGTTATTATATAATAGTTTTGAGTGGCTCATACTAGCGTTACAATTTCTGTGATATGAAATTTTGAGATCGAAGCAATTACCGTGAGCTTCATTCATTTTAAGAATAACCATATCTCAAAGACCTATACCAGGGGTCACCAAACTTTTTTGACCGCGGGCCGGATATGACTCAAATTGTGTTGAAACGGGCCGGATGAATATTTTTGTCAATGCAATACAATAAATTCACAAATGTGGGGAATATCGCAGAATATAGATCGAGAACATTCTAGTGAAAAAAATTAACATGATTTCCATATCGAGACAACTATCCTGAGTTTAGATGTTATCAAAACGTTGCTGTCATGAATTAGAAATGTTATAAAATCCGCGGCCAAAAATGTACGCATCACGTCTGCTAGGTACCGTTACGTCGTGTTGAAATACCGCTTATAAAAACGACTGCCTGCTGTAGCTTGGAATTCTATGAAATTTTGACATAATTTAGATAAAATAAACAACTATTATCTGGTATTTGATTTTCTCATTAGCGCATAAATTTCCCAACATTCGACGCTTTTAAAAATTACGCTCCAGTTATACGTAGCGCAAATTAATGATATTGTCTATGGACACCAATAAAATTTATATGGACGTGTGTATTTCTTTCCTAACTTGATACAATTTTTATGAAGTTTGTACAATCAAAACATCGTTAATTATTACCCACAATGAACCACTGTCAAACTATCATGCACTCCAGCGTTTATTTACGACGATCATTTGGCGGTGTCAATGACCGTTGCCAGAATAAAATCCTGAAATAGTCTCAATATACCATAGATGTGACGCACAACGAAAGATTAGTGATTGATATGTGTTATTTTTCCATATTTAGTTCAGTTCTTATCAAAAAAGTAATACAATCATTATGGAAAAAATTGGCCTGTCGGGCGGTACTAAAATTCCGATATCTCCGTTATTTCTTGACCGTTTATTATAAACTTGGTATTGTTTTCTATTTTTACTCAGATCTTTCCACTGGAGCAGTTTTTATTTAAATCGGATGAACTTTAATTTTTTTGTAACATACCTACATGAATATCCGCATTAAAGCAGTACAAAAGTTAGTGTGGCTTTTGAAATTGAAGCAGTAGGCGAGGGATTACAGTACTGTTAGCACAAAATACACATTCGACGTTTATTTTAGCACAAAAAACAAACATTTCCGTCGAAAGCACGCGCCACGAGTGTTCAAGTGTATCGGAGAAAACGTTACTGCTGGTAGCATTCAAAGTTGCAAAAACGAAGTTTTGTTTACAACCACGACTGAAAATCTGTCAGGGTGACAAAAGTGTCTGAGCGGATGCGGAAAGGCCTATTATTACGTCACTTTTTTGCATCTTGCCAATGTTACGAAATAAACAAGGACGACGATGCTCGTGAAAATCTCCCTTTGAAAAAAATTTAGCCATTTTTGTGTGTTATTGCAGACCGGATAAAATGACGCCGCGGGCCGGATAAAATGACGTCGCGGGCCGGATCCGGCCCACGGGCCGTAGTTTGGTGACCCCTGACCTATACTAACAAAATTGTAACGAATATTTACAAGTCCACATGAACGTTCGAGTTTACATAAATCAAGGAATCGAAGCAAGTTGAAGGAATAAATAAATTTCACAATACTACAAAATTGCAAAAAGGGTAACGTTCAGTCGCGGATAAGTGGCTTGGCATAAAACATATTTTTGAAGAATAATATGAATAATTTGAAGAATAAGCATGAGCCATGATTTACATATTGCTGGGGTTACTATTTAAAGAAAGCCTCGTCACATTAAATAGCGTACTTTTTAACTGATAGAATTTCAGAACCCATTTTCAAATTAATTATAATTTAATCAAACAAATATTTCTGAATACTAAAAACTCCGACACTGGTTTGTTCTTTATTTTCATTTTCTTTCTTTTCTTTTAGTGTGTGTATGAATTTTGTTTGGGATCTTTAGTACGTGTTTTATAATTAACATGGGCCTAATTACACGCCTGATTTCTGCACGTCATTTTCTTGGATCGTTCGAGCCACTTTCGAGAAAATCAAGAAAAAATGAATTGCAGATATTTGGCTTGTAGTTTGACAACTCGATTTAATTTAGAGAGTTTCATCTGACAATATTGAAATCTCGAACCTGTTCTAGTTTTGGTGTTTTCGAAGTATGCGCACCAAGATGGCGCACAACCTGAACTCTAACCTGGTACACATAGTACATTCAGGTTGTGCGCCATCTTGGTGCACATACTTCTAGAGCTCTTTAGTTTTTATTAACATGACAACACCTAATCTGATAAAAAATTTGTTCATAAATTTTGTCCCTGCCAAAGTTTTTTCAAAGTATTTCTATGCTCATGGGCAATCATGGTAGCCGAAGTGCTTCATTTTGGCAAAAAATTGATCAATGAATTATGTGTGCCCCTGTCTACTTTTCACTATTTCCATGTGACAAATTTCTAGATAAACCTTAGCCTGCTACATTATACGCATCAATGTTATTTTGAAGAAAATTTCAATTTATTAATATTATGAAAATATTTACAAGTAAATAAACTGAATCTTTGATACACTCCAAAAAGCAATATTGTACCCGAACGAAAAATTTATTTTTTGTATATCTCAGTGAGTATTAATAATAATTAATTTTGTATAACATTTGTGATATTTCAGTGAATTCATTAATTTTATTAAGTATGTGGCATAACTATTTCTCTGCTTAAGAAAATCCAATGTCCCAAATTTGCACTTTCTATATTTGTTTGCACTGTACTGTGCAATACTAATTAATACAAAAATTTAGAAAAAAAGAAACTACACTGTATTGCACTGTACCGCGCACTGTGTTATACAAAACAAGAGGCACGAAGTTTCCGTCGATAAATTTCATTTGTCTTATAACACTCATACGATCTGCCCTTCTTTACGCCTAATTACGAGGCTTGCTTGTTTCATGACGCGATTACGACTTTAGTAAGATTTATTTTGAACATTGAATAAGTATTAAGTATTCATCAAAAATATTCTAACTTCTTACTTTCAGGCCGAAATCAGTGGCTCCTTGTGCAAATGCATTCAGTTTTTCTCTTGTCAGATTACAGTCGTTAAACTGCAATACATCTGCTCCTGTAGTTGAAGCAACTTCAGCAAATTTACAAAACGCTTCGGACTCCATGGTCTTGTCTGTTAGGATCAAGTGATCGCTCTGCAAAATTATTAATAAAATTACTATTTTGAGCCAAGAGGTATTCATTCCCATTTGCATTTGGAATACGCTGCCACCGCATCTCTGATTACTCTGTGTGGGTTCGCAGGAATCCATGCTTACGAAAACAAATAACTAACAAATCCCATACTCGACTTGAAATGATAACCGGACGAGAGGCCGTGGTTCGCCAAATCCTAATCCTAATTTCCCTCCCCACAATTCGTCTCCACGAATGGGTGAAGAACGAACACCATATATGTCAAATAGGTTTTACCCCGGAACTTCGATTTAAAATGTTCATCAATAACCGTCATTGAAACGTGATATTCATCTGATTTTAAATTTGCGTAATAGAGAACTGTTTGTAAATATTAATGTTTTCAAATTCCAATTTTTGTTCTCATCAATAATAAAGCAAAAATTTATAATTTGCTTTATGCAATATCAAATTCTTTGCTTAAACATCAAACGATATTCATACATCAACGTATATAACATGCTTGGATTGCCAAGAAGTCATGCAATCAATACAACAAAGCGAAGTAATTGGAAATACGAAGAGATTTGAATGCTTCAAAAGATATTATTTGTTTGTTATGAAGCGTTTTGTAATAACACTCCATACTGTTTAAATTCATCAACAATATTTTAGCGGTAAATTTTGTTCGTCTTATAACACTCATAAATAAACAGTCTGTACGGCTAAACTTTACGCCCAATTACAACTTCTAGCTCTCTCTCTTCATGTATAATGAATTTTCAAGTTGTTGATATTGAAATTTTTAGAAACGTTCATTACTTAAGATGTATAATGATCTGTCTTATAGCACACAATCAAAATTTGGATCCCTCTCTATTCGTCTTTTTTTTATCAAGATCGAAAGTAGATGTTTATTCCCATGTAGTAAAGTTTACTCTTCAAAATAAATAAATTCCGTACTTTTTACGATAGAATTTCAGAATCAGATCCTGCTCTAGACGAGCAATCCGGCCCAACTTTGTATGCCCATTCTTATTCATACCATACGACCCCAAGATTTACCCAATATATCAATAATTATATATCATTGATAAGATCTTTTTGAGATACCAAAATATTAAAATACCAAAATAAAAATTCGTGTTTCTCATTCTGTCAGCTGTTGGACGAGGTATTCTTCTCCAAAGCTCAAATGTGACTATACAGGTAACTGCGTATTGGTTTTACGTATTATATGATACCAAACTTGTGCAAATATCGCGAGTGAATCGCGAATAAATCTTTTTCTCTTTGAAGTCTTCACATCGAATCAGGCTAGGCTATGATTGATCGATTGTTCTGTTGTTTATTTGTTCGTTATCTTGTGAAAGCTTTTATGAGTCATAATAAAGCATTTATTATGAATCATAAAAGTAAATATCATCGTAAAACATTGAGAATTTGAGCGATGTCACGGTTATGTAAACTCACTCTTTTCTGTAATGGAAGCTGCGATCAAACGACTCGTTGATTTCACACATTCCTGATGTTTTAAAAGGCTCACTTTTTTATGTAGCGTAGCATATGAATTCAAAATAAGAACTTATCGGACTTGCTTGGATTATTAATTAGCAACGCTGAGATTTATTAAATCTAATTCTAGTTGTGCGACGTTTTTCTATCGAAGCGGGGAGTACACGCGCGAAATTTAAGCGATATTTTATCACTTCCAAACGTTATATAAAGTTATTTCCTATATTGCCGCGTAGGAAATTAGCTTTCGAATTTAGCCATAAGGAAAATTCCAGAGTTTCAGACCTCATAGTTTATACATGGCATTGCAAAACGTCGCGCAAATTTTCTTATGCGCTAATTGGCCCGCGTAAGGTTGCTAATTATCATTTGTATTTATTTTTATAGATTTTGTACTGCTTACGACTCCTAGCATTCGTTATATGAGATACAAATTTTTGAATTGAATTAATCATTATTCAAGCACGAAAATTAAATTATTATACATAATGGCACACACTAAAATTCAGAACCCGTTTTAATTGTTTTTCTCTTTTAACATTTAGCCTAGCATGGTTTTTTTAAAGAGCAGAGGAGAGTAGGGATGTTTTCAAGCACTTGGTTTAAACTATTTTATCAAATAGAATAGAACAATCGTAAGGTTCATAAAATTAGGCATACAATTTTACCATAATACTATAATAATACATTTGATAAACATGCAACGAATGAATCCAGGTTTCCAATTGTGGGAATCAAACTATATATGATGTACACATCCCCTTGTGTATTTAACTATATTTGAGCAATAATTAGGAGTCGAATCAAATATTTGATATTGATTAACTCTTTTCTTTACCATCTACATTTGTTCAACTATGAGTATGATTTTTCGCCTGAACCGATTAGCTTGACAACTGGTCCGGCCGTTTCTGGTTCACGCCTTGTTATCAAGGTCCCGCAGTTCACCGACAAGACTATATTTTGTTACAGTATGAGTGTTTTGTCAGACCGACAAACAATCGTGCTTTTCAAATTGTGATTCATCGTCATGGCTAACAGCATTTACTCCGATCTATTTTGGCACTTGGTTAAGTTATTCAATTATTTTCAGAAAATATCGCACTATGACAACAAAACTAGCAATTAACGAAACAAAAACGAAAATTCATTACATGTCACATTTTCTTTTAATGGTACCGTCTATTAACTAAGTAGCATACACTAGACTAGATTGTTTAAAGGAAAATATTTGTTAGTGCACCCTTTGAGCTGTTATACTACCTATTTTGAGCCCTTTTGTTTATGCATCTTGAAAAGATTTTTCTACAGCTTTAATAAGAATGCCGTTGTTTTCGTTTGCTTTATTTTCTTAGTATCAAAACGAATATTCGATCAGTTGACAAGCGGCTGACGTTCATTTCACAAAATTTGAGTTGCGGATTCACTCATTTGTATATATATATATATTGTGTGTGTCACCGCATAATAACAATTTGTTTTACGCTTGTGGCATTGCTTCGAAAAAGAAAAAAACTAATTACCGACGTCCCCATGGCACATGCCGGGATAATTTGTTGTAATCGACTAATTTGCCGAAATATAGTTTACCGACATAATACCGAAGTTCACGAACTAAATAATTACGTCACGCTGAAGAAAAAAAATCGGCGATTTCAACCAATTATTCATTAGCAAATCGCACGCCTTATGAATTACTTTTGCGTTTTGAGCTACTTTTTCGGTCCTTGAAATAATTTAATACGGGGGGTTTCGGGCCATGGTTTCGCCTTTGTCTGTATCGTCTGACCAACTTGAATCATATTATTGAAGACTGAGGAACTTTCGAAAATTGAAATGGAAACTATGAAAAAAACTGTGGTGCTTTTTTTCTTGGTGCGCAAAACACGTGTTTATTTTGCTCAAATGTGAATCCGACCATCGGTCCACTTGAGGTCGAATTTAGACAGCAATAGAACATAGGCTATTTTGATGCCCGTATTGATCAATGTCGTAACAGAGCTCATTTGTGTTTATTATTACGTCACGATATGATTTTAGAAATCATGTTAAATGTATTGTGGCGTCATAAACAAATTCTCAAATTGTGGAAAATACGAGTACGTCACGTAGGCTAATAAACCAAATATATTGGATCGTAAGTTCAAAAAAACCAAAGATGTAATAAAACGTCATGTTACAATATAACTGACGACATAACAACCATTTCTAGCCGCGAGAGGTAATGAATAAAACATTAATGATATCTTGTCTACTTTTCACTATTTTCATGTGACAAATTTCTAGATAAACCTCAGCCTGCTACATTATACGCATCAATGTTATTTTTAAAAAATTTCAACTTATTAATATTATGAAAATATTTACAAGTGAATAAACTGATCTTTGATAAACTTCAAAAGGCAATATTCTACCCGAACGCAAATTTATTTCTTACTAAAGATATTCGTGAATATTAGGCAATAGCATTGGCGATGACTTACATGCTGATCAGGTGGTTACTTAAGAATGCTTTGTCACATTAAATACCGCACTTTTTACCGTATAAAACTTTAGAATACGTTTTCAACATAATTACAACTTAATCACACAAATATTTCTGAATACAAAAAAACGCATTATCGTTTTCCACAGTCTTTTTTTTTCTACCTTGCATTTTATACTTTAATAAATACTCTTTTGATAATGCGCGTGAGTAAATAAAATACACTTTAGTAAGATTCATTTTGAACATTGAATAGGTATTAAGTATTTATCAAAAATATTTTAGGTTCTTTTTTTCAAGCCGAAATCAGTGGCTCCTTGTGCAAATGCATTCAGTTTTTCTCTTGTCAGATTACAGTCGCTAAACTGCAATACATCTGCTCTTGTAGTTAGGCAACTTGAGCAAATTTATGAATAAGTAATTTCTTAAAAAATTACTATTTTGTGCCAAGAGGTATTCATTTGCATTTGGGTTGGCATTACGCTGCCACTGCATCTCTGATTACTCTGCGTGGGTTCGCAGGAATCCATGCTTCCGAAAACAAATAACGTATAAAGTAAAAGTTATTTCAAGGCTTTTCAATATAGTGACTATAGTCTAATCCAGTGCTATTCAACCGGGTATACGGTATACCAAAGTGTATACCAGGCCATAAGTTGGGTATACAACTGATAAAGGGTATACGAAGGGTATACAGCCTAAGTCAGAGATTCTCTAATATAATAAATATAATATAACGCAAAGAACCGACTTGAGCACGTTGTTACATCACAATTTACATAGATAATGCGGACACGTGTCTTGAGTGGTGATTTCGCCTGCCATGCACTTTGTTTGATTCCTTGATTCGTTGAACATTATTCACGTTGACTCTAGGGCCGCCAGTCAAATTTACAACCTTTACATTACGACCCCTGTCGGCAAACTGCGGTCCGCGAGCTAATTTATTGCGGCCCTCAAACGGCCGGACATTTAATACATATAACAAAAATTAATCTTAAATGTAATATTGTCTCTACACGGATTTATGTCTGAACAAGTGCTGCTATACGTCGCTTGTTTTGTAATAGGTAGCGTCAGTTCTACGTCGTTCGAGTTAATTTTGGTTTTTAAAATGTAAAAATGTCTGAGAAACGGACAAAACTGGTATTTTACTTACCTTCCAAACATATTGTTCTTGAAAGCTGAAACATTTCAATTTTTGTTGCCTCACTATCTGTGACTTTGGACGCCAATCTCAAATTACCACTTCCCAATGAATCTCAAAATGCAACAAGTCTAATTGTTGTGGATGTGAATAGGTTAAAAGTCAATATTGCCGATGTTGGGCTTATCATTGCGCAGATATTATAAAATAGTTTTGAGTGCCTCTTACCGGCGTTACGATATCTGTGTTATGAAATCTTGAGATCAAAGCTATTACCTGCAATTTTCTGACGATACCGTGAACTTCATTTGTTTGGTTACACGAGACTTTTTAAGATTATCTCAAAGGCCTATACTAACAAAATTTGTAACGGATATATCCAAGTCGCGGATATGAATAAGTGGCTTGGGATAAAACATATTTGTAAATAATTTAGAAGAGCGAGCATGAGCCATGAATTTACTGTGTGTAGCCTATACTGTGTAAGGCTTACACGGTAGACAATGATGTGTATTCAAAATTAAACCTTTAAAATGAAAGCTTGCTTTTTTAATTTATGTTAGCTAAACTATAGAGATTCAATATAAAAATATTGTCCTAATTTTGACTATCGTGGATACTAGAATTGAATTAATTTTATCACCATCTACTGTGATTAAACTACTAAACTAGACGCAACGTTACGAAGTATAACATTTGAATCAAGCATTATGTTGTCAGTGCGACAATAATTGGTCGCAACCCGATTTATATTGTCACGTGGCAAATTCCTATTAAAATATCAGCCGCTTCGATTAGATTAGTAATTGTTGTTTTGAATGGCCTTGTACTTTATACTTTATACAATTTTGGCATTTTTAATTAACACCAAAAATTATTGTTCTCCAAAGCTGAAATATTTTAATTTTTGTTGCCTCACTACCATTGACTTTGAACGACAATCTCAAATTACAACTGCCTAACAAGTTTTAAAATGCAATAAATCCAATTATTGTGAATTTTAACACTCTGAAAAGTCAATATTGCCAATTTCGGGCCTATCATTCCGCAGTTAATATATAATAGTTTTGAGTGGCCCATACTGGCGTTATGATATCTGTGACATAAATCTTGAGATCGATGCTATTACCTGCAATTTTCTCACAATACCGTGGACTTCATTTGTTTGGTTACACGAGGCTTTTTAAGAATATTCATATCTCAAAGGCCTATGCTAACAAAATTTGTAACGGATATTTACAAGTCCACATGAACGTTCGAGCTTACATAAATCAAAGAATCGAGGCAAGTTGAAGGAATAAATAAATTTCACAATGCTACAAAAATGCAAAACGAGCTACGTTCAGTCGCGGATAAGTGGCTTTGCATAAAACATATTTGTGAAGGATAATATGAATAATTTAAAAGGGCAAGCATGAGCCATGATTTCCATATTGCTAAGGTTAATTTTTAAAGAAAACTTTGTCACATTAAATAGCGTACTTTTTAACTGATCGAATTTCAGAACACATTTTCAAATTGATTGTAATTTAATCACAGAAATATTTCTGAATACCAAAAACTCAATAATGAGTTCCTAGTATTTTTCCAGCTTGCATTTTGTATTTTAATAAATCCTATTTTAATGCACGCCTGTATAGAAAATGTAATGAAACAAACTTTGGTATGATTCCATTTTTAGATATAAAACAAAATTCATCAAAAATATTCTAACTTCTTACTTTCAAACCGAAATCTGTGGCTCCCTGTGCAAAAGCATTCAGTTTTTCACTCGTCAGATCACAGTTAACCAATTCCACTACATCTGCCTCTGTAGTTGCAGCAACTTGAGAAAGTTTATGAAATGTTTCCGACTCCATGGTCTTGTCTGATAGGAGATAGTGACTGATCTGCAAAATTAATAATAAAATTACGATTTTGAGTAAAAAAGTATTCATTCACATTTTCCTCTTACAAAATATCCACCTTCGCAATCAATTGAATTTTAGGCAAAAATATCGGGTCGAAATGCCATCCATTCTCACTACCTCACCCAGAGTGTAATAAGTTGGGTTTAGGCTATGTCAAACAAAATCAGATTCCTCCAAGCTATAGTAGCTCAAACTAGCAGTGACTGCTTGTGATCAAGTGAAAAAACAAAACAGAATTGAATTTATGCAAACAAAAAGGAGAATTCGTGAATTTCTTCAAATGTGTTTCATAACGGACAGTATCGGTTGATCTGCATTCTCCTCTAATTTCAATTTATTCTAATTTGTTGGAGTGTATATGCAATGGTCATTGATTTACCAAGTACATTATTGGCACACGTACCCGTGGGTTTATGTCCACTAGGTGTTGCGAGAGAGCAGTCACCTTCTGACTTTGGGATACAACCCCGTGCTACTCACTTGCGTTCTTGGCGTACTGCGCGTTAGGCCAATTGCCCCGTCTGCAGTTCTTAGTTAGTTCTGGCTCTCCCTACATGGACTGTATTTGTAATTGATTCGTGTTTCTTTAGGTGTAACGATTGTTTGTTTTCTTACTGTTTAGAATCCACTGGTACTGCATATGTTTATACCCGAGTGACACTAAAATTTAATTGCCGGCTTTTTCGTACCTCCCCCACTGTTTTGCGAGTTTTATTAGGTTCGACCTGATTTTGCAATTCCTGAGCAAATATTGACATTTTCCAAGTTATAATACACTCGTTTGTATCCGGTCAAGTTGGTGTTTATAGGTATTTGGAGAACACATGCTGTAATATTTGTTTGGGAGGGTGGCGTCCCGTCAGAGCATAATAAGAAAAAGACCGCGTCCAGAAGTTAAATTTTAGTGTCAACATCTGTGGCACACTGTGATCCAACTGGACACCGTTTTAGAGTTGGCACATCGTGACCACCACTACAGTATATGAATTGACGAAATTGGTTGTATGCTTATAGTTAAACTTTTCATAATTTACATTCGCCTTAGTGGTTGATTACTTGATGTCAGGTCGTTACAGCCCTTTGCCCACCGAAATAAGTCTACAACTACTGCGGCTCTAAATTGGTTATATTTCATTCCTCTTACAGCCATTTGTCTCCACAAATGGGCAATGCATAGGGCATGCATTTAGCCTAGCAGTGTTTTTTAACGGGCATAGGGTGAGTTAGGATGTTTTTAAGCACTTGTTTCAAACAGTTATTAAATAGAATAGCACAATCGTAAGGTTCTTAAAATTAGGCATACTCATAAATGTCATTGTTAAACTTTTGAAGAACATGCCACAAATGAATTCAGTTTTCAATTGTTGGAACCAAATTATATGATGTACACATCCCTTTGTGTATTTAACCACATTTAAGCAATACCTAGAGGTCGAAGCAAACATTTGATATTGATTAACTCAATTTGCTTGACAATTAGTGCGGCCTGTTTTGGTTCACGAAATTTTTTAGTTGTTCTGCGAAAGTGTTCATGCCAGTGCTCTCGCCTTGTTATCAAAGTCCCGCAGTTTACCGACAAGACTATATTTTGTTACGTTTTGAGTGTTTGTCATTCGTCGTGATTTCCCAACGATGTTCAGACCAAAAAACAATCATGCTTTTTAGATTGTGATTCATCGTCACGACGTTTTGTTAATACATGCTTGTATCTACAATCTTATAGCTAACATCATTTACTCCGCTTTATTCTGGCACTTGGGTAAATTTAAATAATTATTTTCAGATAATATCTCACCATGACAACAAAACTAGCAATTAAACGAAACAAAAACGAAAATTTGTTTGTTGCATGTCACATTTTCTTTTAACGGTACCGTCTAGGGACCTCCTGAAGTATGCGCATCAAGATGGCGCACAACCTGACTGAGGTACCCCGTCTAGTATCTAAGTAGGACACACTAGATTGTTGAAAGGAAAATATTTGTTAGTGCACTCTTTGAGTTGTTTTACTTCCTATTTCGAGCCCTTATGGTTATGCATCTTCAAGTGCGAAGAGTAAAAACCGATATGCACGCTTACATGTGCGCATGTAACCTATTTTCCTCGTGGGTACATGCAAATGTTATTGATGGTGATTATGCTGATAATTTACAATTCAATAGACATTCAAAGCATTTCATCAACACTATTCTAACTTCTTACTTTTGAACCAATATCAGTCGCTCTCTGTGAAAATGCTTCCAAAACCTCTGATCTTGGTTTTTGAATTGGCATAGCCAATGTGACAAGAAAAGTTTAGATAGTTTTAAAAGACAATAAGATATACCCAATGTCCAAGCTGTAAAGATCTTGAACAGATTTTTCTACAGCTTTAATAAGAATGCCGTTGTTTTCGTTTGCTTTTTTTAGTATTAAAAAGAATATTCGACCAGTTGAGGAGCGGACTTTGGACGCCACTATTCGCAAAATTTGAGTTGCGAATTCACTTATTTGTTTATATATATTTTGCGTGTGTCACAGATGACAGCATAATTACAAATTTTTCGAACTGTTGGCACTGTTTCGGACAAGAAAAAACTAATTACCGACGTCCGCGTGGCACATGCCCAGAAGAATTCTTATGCGAATTTGCCGAAGTATAGTTTACCGAAATAATATCGATGTTCACGGACTAAATACTTACGTCACGCTGACGAAATTATCCCTGTCCAAATCGCACGCTTTATGAGCTACTTTTTCGGTCCTCGGAAGAGTTTCACACAGGCGGTCGGGTAAAGGTTTCGCCTTTGTCTTTGTCGTCTGACCCACTTGAATCATAACGTTAAAGACTGAGGCACTTTCCAAAAATGAAATGAAAACTATGAAAAAATCTCTGGTGCTCTTGGGACCCAAAACACGTGTTTATTTTGCTCTAAAGTTAATCCAACCATTTGTCCACATAAGCACATACGGTCGCATTTAGACAATAAGGTGACATAGTCTATTTCGATTGTGATGCCCCTATGGATCATTTTCGTAACTGAGTTCAATTGAATCTATTATTACGTCATCGTATGATTTTAAAATTATTTTAAATGTATCGTGGCGTCATAAACGATTTCTCAAGTTGTGGAAAATATTGGTGAGTTACGTAGGATAATAAACAAATATACCAAATGTCGTTCAAAAAACATGTGTTTAATTTACCTTACAAGCAAAGCATTTATGGGAAGCAGTGAACGTTTTTAATGGAAGACGATGCTTAATAGTTGCTCGGAATTGGGCGACGACGAATGGGCGGCAATCTTACTATATTTTAAACCAACTGTATTACTTCCGTGAAATTTCAAAGAAGTAACCCGAATGCAGCAAAAAATAGCATGCGACCACAATGCAGCAAATAGATGTATATATTTATAGCTGCACAACAAGATCTAGATCCGCCGCTGATTCTGATTGCCTATATCTTTATTCTCAATGCTCTCACACAGAAGTATAAAAAGTATTTGTGTATATACATAGGCCGAAGTGTAACTGAAAATAGATTCAATAGCGATATTCTGAAATTCATGATGAATTCAGATAACAGATGACAAAATTTCCATAGTTTCATAGATTGGATTATTATCTGAGATATGACTCATTGCTGACATTAACGAAGTCGTGAGTTAAACTTCGAACACATATAGATCCGCGAATTCTTAGTCAAATTTAAAAATTTTGTGTTTCCATTTTAAGGGAGTGGTTTCGATTACCTATTTCACCTTTGAGCCCCAAATGAAAAACTTGTTCTATTGCAGTTTTAGTATATTTAAATAGATTTCAACAACATAAAGCTAAATATGTTATTATCATTAAAATTGATGGAATAGTTTTCAAGAAAATCTGATTTAAATTTTTTTTTTTTAACGTTTATTATCCATAAATTTTGATATAATTAATAGAAACCGAAAAAGTTGGTACCATACGATTGGCATTTCAGTTTAACAATAAATCCCCTATTATCCACGATGCAGACTGGACATATCACGCAAACTGGTTTTGAAATGCTAAAGAAATAAAAATATACTTTCCTTCCAAGCACTTGAGAATGTTCGACCGTCGTAGCAAACTTACCTCCGTTTCTCAGACATTTTTACATTTTAAAAACCAAAATTAACTCGAACGACATATAACTGGCGCTACCTATTACAAAACGCGCGACGTATAGCAGCACTTGTTACCACATAAATACGTGTAGAGACAATAATACATTTAAGATTAATTTTTGTTTTATGTATTAAATGTCCGGCCGTTCGGGGGCCGCAATAAATTTGCTCGCGGGCCGCAGTTTGCCGACCCCTGTAATGTAAACGTTGTAAATTTGACTGGCAGCCTGGCGTCAACGGGAATAATGTTCAACAAATCAAGGAATCAAACGAAGTGCATAGCAGGCGTAATCAACAATTAAGACACGTGCCCGCACTATCTATATAAATTGTGATGTAACAACGTGCTCAAGTCGGTTCTTTGCGTTATATCATATTTATTATATTAGAGAATCTCTGACTTAGGCTGTATACCCTTCGTATACCCTTTATCAGTTGTATACCCAACTTATTGTCTAGTATACACTTGGGTATACAGTATACCCGGTTGATAGCACTGGATGTCGGGCTTATCATTGCGCAGTTAATATATAATAGTTTTGACTGGCTCATACTAGCGTTACAATTTCTGTGATATGAAATTTTGATATCGATGCTATTAACTGCAATTTTCTGACAATTCCGTGGACTTCATTTGTTTGGTTACAGAAGGCTTTTTAAGAATATCCATATCTCAAACACCTATACTAACAAAATTTGAAACGGATATTTACAAGTCCACATGAACGTTCGAGCCTACATAAAACAAGGAATCGAGGCAAGTTAAAAGAATAAATAAATATCACAACGCTACAAAAAAGCAAAACGAGCTACGTTCAGTCGCGGATATGAATAAGTGGCCTGAGATAAAACATATTTGTGAATAATTTAGTAGAGCAAGCATTACCCACGATTTCCATATTGCTAAGGTCACTGTTTAAAGAACGCTTTGTCACATTAAATAGCGTACCTTTTAACTGATCGAATATCAGAACACATTTTCAAATTAATTGTAATTTAATCATACGAATATATATTTTGATAAATATTCTTTTAAAGCACGCATGTATAGAAAATGTAAGGAAATGAACTCTGGTATAATTCCTTTTTTAATATAAAACAAAAATCCATCAAAAATATTTAAATATTTATTTATCTATAGTATCTACTAAACTTGTGAAGATTTTTTTGGGGATTCAAAATCGCATGAAAATGTTGTATAAAAACACAATGAGTACTAAAACAAGAATATCGGTTGGAAACCGAAGACTTATCGATCGATAGTTAGGGGATCCCCCAAAACAGAAACTGCAGTTTCGATTCATCCGCTCTTGTAACTTGCGCATTGCGCGCTGCGCATCGCACACACACACTCGGCGGGTTTCAAAATTCTCTCGCTTTACAAAAATCTAGATCACTATATCAATAATTGATTGATAACTCGCTAATTATACGACATAATTCGCCCAAAATCAATAGGCTTCTGGTCCGAGATAAGATGAATGCACATGCAAAATCTGGAGCAGATTCAATCTCGCTTTCGTGAGATATCGCGTGCATCTAACAGACACACACACAGACACACAGACAGACAGACAGACAGACAGACAGACATACAGACAAATACCTATCAATATACTTACCGATCTTAAGATCGATAAGTAATGAGTGATGTTACAAGTGAGAATATTATAAAAATCACATTTTGTTAGTTTTATGCAAAGTTGTATCCGATACCGGGTTTTCTTCATTTTCATTTACTTTCTTTTCTTTCAGTGTGTGTATAAATTTTGTTTGAGATCTTTAGTACATGTTTTATAATTAACATGGGTCTAATTACACGCTTGATTGCTGCACGTGATTTTCTTGGATCGTTCGAGCCACTTTCAAAAAAATCAAGAAAAAATGAATTGCAGATATTTGGCTTGTAGTTTGACAACGTGTTTTTATTAGAAAGTTTCATTTGACAATATCGAAATCTTGAACCTGTACTAGTTTTGGCGTTTTCGTTCGAAGTATGCGCATCAAGATGGCGCACTATCTGAACTCTAACCTGGTACACATACTACATTCATGTTGTGCGCCATCTTGGTGCACATATTTCTGTAGCTCTTTAGTTTTTATTAACATGACGAAACTCAATCAGATTGAAAATTTGTTCATGAATGTTGTCCCTGCCAAAATTTTTTCAAAGTATTTCTATGCTCTTGGGCAATCATGGTAGCCGAAGTGCTTCATTTTGGCGAAAAATTGAGCAATGAATTATGTGTGCCCCTGTCTACTTTTCACTATTTCCATGTGACAAATTTCTAGATAAACCTTAGCCTGCTACATTATATGCATCAACGTTATTTTGAAAAACTTCCAACCTATTAATTTTATAAAAATATTTACAAGTAAATAAACTGATCTTCGATAAACTCCAAAAGGCAATATTGTACCCGAACGCAAAATTTATTTCTTATATATCTCGGTGAGTATTAATAGTAATTAATTTTGTATAACATTTCTGATATTTCATTAAATTCACTAATTTTATTAAATATGTTGCATTTCTATTTCTCTGCTTAAGAAAATCCACTGACCCAAATTTGCATTTTCTATATTTGTTTGTTCATGCCGATCTTTCCAAATTTTCGTTCAGACAAATTATTTTTAAAAATTAAAAAAAAATGAAATTGCATTTATTGCACTGTACTGTACAATACTAATTAACACAATAATTTAAAAAAACGAAACTACACTGTATTGCACTGTACCGCGCACTGTGTTTTACAAAACAAGGGGCACGAAATTTCCGTCGATAAATTTCATTCGTCTTATTAAAATCCTACGATCTGCCCTTTTTTACGCCTAATTACGAGGATTGCTTGTTTCGTGGCGCGATTACGACTTTCAGCTCTCTCTCCATGTCGGACAAATTTTCGAGGTGATGATGAAATTATAGGAATTTTTTATTATTTAAGCTGGAAAAACGATGTAAACTGCGCTACTCACTCAAACTTTGGTTATTTCGATAAAAAAAAGAATAAAGAACTCATACATTTTATTCTAGCAGCTTTTATGAGCAAATAAATATTCTGATTAGAATGATTTCAAGGCAATATAACACAATTATCCAATAAAGTAGCACAGCCGCAACGCAAAACGCAAACAATTACGTTCAATCACGAATATGAAAAAGTGATTTCGACTAAAGATATTCGGGATTATTGGGCAATAGCATTGGCAATGACTTACATGCTGATCAGGTGGTACTTTAGAATGCTTTGTCACATTAAATAACGCAGTTTCCAACTGATAGAATTTCAAATAAATTAAATAACGCACTTTTTACCGTATAGAATTTAAGAATACGTTTTTAACATATTTATAACTTAATCACACAAATATTTCTGAATAAAAAAAACGCATTATCGTTCTCCACAGTCTTTTTTTTTCTACCTTGCATTTTATACTTTTAATAAATACTCTTTTAATGCGCGCGAGTAAATAAAATACACTTTAGTAAGATTCATTTTGAACATTGAATAAGTATTAGGTATTTATCAAAAATATTCTAACTTCTTACTTTCAAGCCGAAATCAGTGGCTCCTTGTGCAAATGCATTCAGTTTTTCTCTTGTCAGATTACAGTCGCTAAACTGCAATACATCTGCTCCTGTAGTTGAAGCAACTTGAGCAAATTTATGAAATGCTTCGGACACCATGGTCTTGTCGAATAGGACAAAGTGATTGATCTGCAAAATTATTAATAAAATTACTATTTTGAGCCAAGAGGTATTCATTCGCATTTGCGTTTGGAATACGCTGCCACCGCATCTCTGATTACTCTCCGTGGGTTCGCAGGTTCGAATCTATGCTTCCGAAAACAAATAACTAACTAATCCCATACCCGACTTGAAATGATAACCGGACGAGAGGCCGTGGTTCGCCCTATGGTTGAGCCGGCTTATATGCTTTCCTCTCCCCCGGGATAAATATGTAAATCCTAATCCTAATTTTGCTCCCCGCCATTCGTCTTCACATATGGGTGAAGAACAAACACCATATATGTCAAATAAGTTTTACCCCTGGACTTCGATTTAAAATGTCCATCAATAACGGTCATTGAAACGTGATATTCATCTGATTTTAAATTTGCGTAATAGAGAACTCTTTGTAAATATTAATTTTTGTTCTCATCAATAATAAAGCGAAAATGTATAATTTGCTTTATGCAATATCAAATTCATTGCTCAAACATCGAGCGATATCCATTCCATGCATCAACGTATATAACATGCTTGGATTGCCAAGGAGTCACGCAATCAATACAACAAAGCAAAGTAATTGGAAATACGAAGAGATTTGAATGCTTCAAAAGCCATTATTTGTTTGTTATTAGGCGTTTTGTAATAACACTCCACTGTTTAAATTCATCAACAATATTTTAGCAGTGAATTTCGTTCGTCTTATAACACTCATAAATAAACGATCTTTATGGCCAAACTTTACGCCCAATTACAACTTCTAGCTCTCTTTCCATGTAGAATGAATTTTCAAGTTGTTGATGTTGAAATTTTTAGAAACGTTCATTACTTGAGACGTATAATGAGCTGCCTTATAGCACACAATCAAAATTTGGATCCCTCTTTTTTCGTCTTTCCTTTTATCAAGATCGAAAGTATATGTTTATTCCCATGTAGTAAAGTTTACTTTGAAAAAAAAAAAATTCCGTACTTTTTACTATAGAATTTCAGAATCAGATCCTGCTCTAGACCAAGGGTCCGCAACTACTTTTTAGCGTGACCCAAAATTTTTTTTTCTAACTTCTCGCGACCCAAGCATTTGATAAACATGTAATTAGTTATCGATTTTGAGACTATTGTCGACGCTAGCTTTTTTCTTGCACAAAATTATATGAAACTTATCACATGAAATTGTGAATAATAGCGTTTATTTTGACTAATGCAAATTATAAGCTTATTGTATAATACACAACATATCAAATCGAGGTTTAATTTGGGAGACGGCAACTCGAAGATAATTTTCTACCTCTAGCCTTGAACTGTAATTGTATTTTATGTATAAAAACGCTGAAATAGGCTGGAAAATTGTATTGTTTTTTAATAAATTTTGGATGCTTTGCTGTAAGATACACGTGAAACCAATCTTTATACATTATTCGCTGTTGTTCCGCTTATATGTATGATTTGAGTGCTGTATTTCTATCCGATGAGGGGGAAAAGATGAGTCTTTTGTCGGGCGTTGATCCCCACTGCTTGAAAACGCAAAAGATGTCTGAAGGTGCATGCGGTGTTCTGTTTTCAGGTAATTTCTCCGTTGTATCTTCCGCTAGCGGCTTTTTTGGAGTATTCTTCAGTAACCAGTTTGTCAACATTATTCGTGACTAAAACTACCTTTAAAATACTTAACCCCGCTAAATTTTGAATTCAACCAAGAATATCTTACAATAACAAATGTAACAGCACCCTAACTATTTAATTTAGAATGGACAAATCTCATCATCTATCTTTATCAAGCAATTCCACACGACTACTGCTAACCTCGCATTGCTACGAAACCATACAATCGTGTAGGATAGTAAAATAATATCAATTACCAATGCAAACATTTACGTAATGAATGCTTCCCCGATTTTCGATCCCGTCATTATGGGTTCCTATTTCAAAAAAAAATAAAATAAAATTATCGTAGCATACGACCTCAACGATGTCATAGAAAAACTTTTAGTAAACATACATAGAAACAAATTGTAAAATATTGTAATACAAAAAAAAATATTAATTAAACTATTGTTTTAAATACCAGCCAAGTTGTAACGGCTTTACATTAGTTTAGTTTTATTAAACGGAAATATTAGGGATTGTAATGTGCTGAAATCTAAAATTTGTTTGTTATGGAGCATTTTGCAATAACACTCAATACTATTTTAAAATTGAATTTAGATTTTTCAATTCGCCGCAGAATTTGATATTGATTAACTCAATTTGCTTGACAATTAGTGCGGCCTGTTTTGGTTCACGAAATTTTTTAGTTGTTCTGCGAAAGTGTTCATGCCAGTGCTCTCGCCTTGTTATCAAAGTCCCGCAGTTTACCGACAAGACTATATTTTGTTACGTTTTAAGTGTTTGTCATTCGTCGTGATTTCCCAACGATGTTCAGACCAAAAAACAATCATGCTTTTTAGATTGTGATTCATCGTCACGACGTTTTGTTAATACATGCTTGTATCTACAATCTTATAGCTAACATCATTTACTCCGCTTTATTCTGGCACTTGGGTAAATTTAAATAATTATTTTCAGATAATATCTCACCATGACAACAAAACTAGCAATTAAACGAAACAAAAACGAAAATTTGTTTGTTGCATGTAACATTTTCTTTTAACGGTACCGTCTAGGGACCTCCTGAAGTATGCGCATCAAGATGGCGCACAAACCTGACTGAGGTACCCCGTCTAGTATCTAAGTAGGACACACTAGATTGTTGAAAGGAAAATATTTGTTAGTGCACTCTTTGAGTTGTTTTACTTCCTATTTCGAGCCCTTATGGTTATGCATCTTCAAGTGCGAAGAGTAAAAACCGATATGCACGCTTACATGTGCGCATGTAACCTATTTTCCTCGTGGGTACATGCAAATGTTATTGATGGTGATTATGCTGATAATTTACAATTCAATAGACATTCAAAGCATTTCATCAACACTATTCTAACTTCTTACTTTTGAACCAATATCAGTCGCTCTCTGTGAAAATGCTTCCAAAACCTCTGATCTTGGTTTTTGAATTGGCATAGCCAATGTGACAAGAAAAGTTTAGATAGTTTTAAAAGACAATAAGATATACCCAATGTCCAAGCTGTAAAGATCTTGAACAGATTTTTCTACAGCTTTAATAAGAATGCCGTTGTTTTCGTTTGCTTTTTTTAGTATTAAAAAGAATATTCGACCAGTTGAGGAGCGGACTTTGGACGCCACTATTCGCAAAATTTGAGTTGCGAATTCACTTATTTGTTTATATATATTTTGCGTGTGTCACAGATGACAGCATAATTACAAATTTTTCGAACTGTTGGCACTGTTTCGGACAAGAAAAAACTAATTACCGACGTCCGCGTGGCACATGCCCAGAAGAATTCTTATGCGAATTTGCCGAAGTATAGTTTACCGAAATAATATCGATGTTCACGGACTAAATACTTACGTCACGCTGACGAAATTATCCCTGTCCAAATCGCACGCTTTATGAGCTACTTTTTCGGTCCTCGGAAGAGTTTCACACAGGCGGTCGGGTAAAGGTTTCGCCTTTGTCTTTGTCGTCTGACCCACTTGAATCATAACGTTAAAGACTGAGGCACTTTCCAAAAATGAAATGAAAACTATGAAAAAATCTCTGGTGCTCTTGGGACCCAAAACACGTGTTTATTTTGCTCTAAAGTTAATCCAACCATTTGTCCACATAAGCACATACGGTCGCATTTAGACAATAAGGTGACATAGTCTATTTCGATTGTGATGCCCCTATGGATCATTTTCGTAACTGAGTTCAATTGAATCTATTATTACGTCATCGTATGATTTTAAAATTATTTTAAATGTATCGTGGCGTCATAAACGATTTCTCAAGTTGTGGAAAATATTGGTGAGTTACGTAGGATAATAAACAAATATACCAAATGTCGTTCAAAAAACATGTGTTTAATTTACCTTACAAGCAAAGCATTTATGGGAAGCAGTGAACGTTTTTAATGGAAGACGATGCTTAATAGTTGCTCGGAATTGGGCGACGACGAATGGGCGGCAATCTTACTATATTTTAAACCAACTGTATTACTTCCGTGAAATTTCAAAAGAAGTAACCCGAATGCAGCAAAAAATAGCATGCGACCACAATGCAGCAAATAGATGTATATATTTATAGCTGCACAACAAGATCTAGATCCGCCGCTGATTCTGATTGCCTATATCTTTATTCTCAATGCTCTCACACAGAAGTATAAAAAGTATTTGTGTATATACATAGGCCGAAGTGTAACTGAAATAGATTCAATAGCGATATTCTGAAATTCATGATGAATTCAGATAACAGATGACAAAATTTCCATAGTTTCATAGATTGGATTATTATCTGAGATATGACTTATTGCTGACATTAACGAAGTCGTGAGTTAAACTTCGAACACATATAGATCCGCGAATTCTTAGTCAAATTTAAAAATTTTGTGTTTCCATTTTAAGGGAGTGGTTTCGATTACCTATTTCACCTTTGAGCCCCAAATGAAAAACTTGTTCTATTGCAGTTTTAGTATATTTAAATAGATTTCAACAACATAAAGCTAAATATGTTATTATCATTAAAATTGATGGAATAGTTTTCAAGAAAATCTGATTTAAATTTTTTTTTTTTAACGTTTATTATCCATAAATTTTGATATAATTAATAGAAACCGAAAAAGTTGGTACCATACGATTGGCATTTCAGTTTAACAATAAATCCCCTATTATCCACGATGCAGACTGGACATATCACGCAAACTGGTTTTGAAATGCTAAAGAAATAAAAATATACTTTCCTTCCAAGCACTTGAGAATGTTCGACCGTCGTAGCAAACTTACCTCCGTTTCTCAGACATTTTTACATTTTAAAAACCAAAATTAACTCGAACGACATACAACTGGCGCTACCTATTACAAAACGCGCGACGTATAGCAGCACTTGTTACCACATAAATACGTGTAGAGACAATAATACATTTAAGATTAATTTTTGTTTTATGTATTAAATGTCCGGCCGTTCGGGGCCGCAATAAATTTGCTCGCGGGCCGCAGTTTGCCGACCCCTGTAATGTAAACGTTGTAAATTTGACTGGCAGCCTGGCGTCAACGGGAATAATGTTCAACAAATCAAGGAATCAAACGAAGTGCATAAGCAGGCGTAATCAACAATTAAGGACACGTGCCCGCAACTATCTATATAAATTGTGATGTAACAAACGTGCTCAAGTCGGTTCTTTGCGTTATATCATATTTATTATATTAGAGAATCTCTGACTTAGGCTGTATACCCTTCGTATACCCTTTATCAGTTGTATAGCCCAACTTATTGTCTAGTATACACTTGGTATACAGTATACCCGGTTGATAGCACTGGATGTCGGGCTTATCATGCGCAGTTAATATATAATAGTTTTGACTGGCTCATACTAGCGTTACAATTTCTGTGATATGAAATTTTGATATCGATGCTATTAACTGCAATTTTCTGACAATTCCGTGGACTTCATTTGTTTGGTTACAGAAGGCTTTTTAAGAATATCCATATCTCAAACACCTATACTAACAAAATTTGAAACGGATATTTACAAGTCCACATGAACGTTCGAGCCTACATAAAACAAGGAATCGAGGGCAAGTTAAAAGAATAATAATATCACAACGCTACAAAAAAGCAAAAACGAGCTACGTTCAGTCGCGGATATGAATAAGTGGCCTGAGATAAACATATTTGTGAATAATTTAGTAGAGCAAGCATTACCCCACGATTTCCATATTGCTAAGGTCACTGTTTACAGAACGCTTGTCACATTAAATAGCGTACCTTTTAACTGATCGAATATCAGAACACATTTTCAAATTAATTGTAATTTAATCATACGAATATATATTTTGATAAAATATTCTTTTAAAGCACGCATGTTATAGAAAATGTAAGGAAATGAACTCTGGTATAATCCTTTTTAATATAAAACAAAAATCCATCAAAAATATTTAAATATTTATTTATCTATAGTATCTACTAAACTTGTGAAGATTTTTTTGGGGATTCAAAATCGCACGAAAATGTTGTATAAAAACACAATGAGTACTAAAACAAGAATATCGGTTGGAAACCGAAGACTTATCGATCGATAGTTAGGGGATCCCCCAAAACAGAAACTGCAGTTTCGATTCATCCGCTCTTGTAACTTGCGCATTGAGCGCTGCGCATCGCACACACACACCGCGGGTTTCAAAATTCTCTCGCTTTACAAAAATCTAGATCACTATATCAATAATTGATTGATAACTCGCTAATTATACGACATAATTCGCCCAAAATCAATAGGCTTCTGGTCCGAGATAAGATGAATGCACATGCAAATCTGCGAGCAGATCAATCTCGCTTTCGTGAGATATCGGTGCATCTAACAGACACACACACAACACACAGACAGACAGACAGACAGACAGACAGACATACAGACAAATACCTATCAATATACTTACCGATCTTCAGATCGATAAGTAATGAGTGATGTTACAAGTGAGAATATTATAAAAAATCAACATTTTGTTAGTTTTATGCAAAGTTGTATCCGATACCGGTTTTCTTCATTTTCATTTACTTTCTTTTCTTTCAGTGTGTGTATAAAATTTTGTTTGAGATCTTTAGTACATGTTTTATAATTAAACATGGGTCTAATTACACGCTTGATTGCTGCACGTGATTTTCTTGGATCGTTCGAGCCACATTTCAAAAAATCAAGAAAAAAATGAATTGCAAGATATTTGGCTTGTGTTTGACAACGTGTTTTTATTAGAAAGTTTCATTTGACAATATCGAAAATCTTGAACCTGTACTAGTTTTGGCGTTTTCGTTCGAAGTATGCGCATCAAGATGGCGCACTATCTGAACTCTAACCTGGTACACATACTACATTCATGTTGTGCGCCATCTTGGTGCACATATTTCTGTAGCTCTTTAGTTTTTATTAACATGACGAAACTCAATCAGATTGAAAATTTGTTCATGAATGTTGTCCCTGCCAAAATTTTTTCAAAGTATTTCTATGCTCTTGGGCAATCATGGTAGCCGAAGTGCTTCATTTTGGCGAAAAATTGAGCAATGAATTATGTGTGCCCCTGTCTACTTTTCACTATTTCCATGTGACAAATTTCTAGATAAACCTTAGCCTGCTACATTATATGCATCAACGTTATTTTGAAAAACTTCCAACCTATTAATTTTATAAAAATATTTACAAGTAAATAAACTGATCTTCGATAAACTCCAAAAGGCAATATTGTACCCGAACGCAAAATTTATTTCTTATATATCTCGGTGAGTATTAATAGTAATTAATTTTGTATAACATTTCTGATATTTCATTAAATTCACTAATTTTATTAAATATGTTGCATATCTATTTCTCTGCTTAAGAAAATCCACTGACCCAAATTTGCATTTTCTATATTTGTTTGTTCATGCCGATCTTTCCAAATTTTCGTTCAGACAAATTATTTTTAAAAATTAAAAAAAAAATGAAATTGCATTTATTGCACTGTACTGTACAATACTAATTAACACAATAATTTAAAAAAACGAAAC
>NW_024102834.1:23855688-23913653 GCF_013122585.1 Styela clava
TCAAGAAAACTCAATTGGACGTATCTTCAGAAGAGAAAGAAAATAAGAATAAAATAGGGATGGTGTCATAGATAGGTGGTGTTACAAATAGGACTGACAAATTTTATTGATTATTGGGTACAAAGCAAGAAATTGTTGGGTTCAAGATATATTAGTCATATTTTAATTTTGATTTGTGGCTTACTGTCGTGGCTTTATGATTTGTGGTATTACTTGTCAAAAAAGATGGTAAATATTTACACCAAGAAACATTTAGTTATATTTTGAACAGAATTCTGAAAATTTCGATAATTCGTCTATTTTAAAATTATTCCGTGACATTCTGTTGGTACATGTTTATAAATTAAAAAATATATTATTGATTTAATTGTTTTCATAATTTCGTCATATGATTTGCATTTCAAAAATTAGTATCCCAAATATTCAATACATGTAGTGCTAAACAAAATTTCAAGTGTTACGCAAATGGTTTATTCGTTTAAATATTTTGATTAATTTTATATACCTTATTTCCCGGCGAAGAAGTCGCTTTTCTAGACCCAAATTTTTGGCCTGATTTATTTTTTTGGGGGTTTGGTCGTCTTATTAGGCGAGTATGATAATTTTTGGTGACGCTTTATTATTCAAATCGTACCATAAAATACCAAATACCTTCGAAGATAGCATCACCATGTCCTCATCATTGTCGTGTTATTTTAGATCGGTAATGTTCTTATATGGTGTACGCAATCGCGAGTTAGGTTGAACACAATTAGATTGAAATTGAAAGACAATTCGAATTCTCTAGTTTTTATGGGTTGAATACTTCGCTATAAGAAAAATCATTATAGGCTATTTTAACCAATGCGCAAACGCGGCGACCGCTTAAATCTGCATGGTAATTTTAGATTCCGATGTTGATGCAATTTTACTACCCGTCTTATTGGCAGGTTATATGCAAAAATCAATTTTTTCAGGCTTACAAACGGGCCTCGTCGTATTTAGCGGGTAGACTTATTCGTTGGGAAATACAAAATATATATAAACACTGCATTGCATTTTTTTTGTCTTTTTTGATGACATGCTGATCTTAAATTAGCTTTACCATTAATTTGTTTCGACAATATGAGTAGTAAAATTTTTTTGAAATAAAACAATTATGCAGATTTATAAGAAGTTTCTGACAGTTCTTATGAGTAATTTGCATTTCATTTCTATGGCCCGCATTGAATTATGCACGTATTGTAAAGAACTTAAATTAAAAATTAAATCACGTTTCTATAAGTGGGTTGTAATAGGTCACCGCCAGTTTCAGTTTTGAAGCGAAACTGCGAGACTAAACGTGGTCTGTCGTAGTCGACGCATTGGCAGAGCTGAATAAAAACTCTTTTGGTAAAAATAAAATGTTGGTTGGCTGAACCAATATCGTGCGCATGGGGTTGCCAAAATATTTTAATTACCGATTCGGTATCAAAGAAAATAGATTTTGTTTATTTTTCTGACTGCATATTCATTAAGTTAATAAGATGTTGGGTGTATTCAAAGCTTGTACTCAACTGAAACCTAAATTTAGAATCATTATATTGCAACAATAAGATTTATATTTTCATACAATTTTACTTGCGAAATTCTTAGTCCAAATAAAAAACTAGAAAATTCACAGAAACAACCCTGTCGCTCAGGATCTACCGCACTCAAGCAAACCGTTACCAAACCAAACCAATACCAATCGTGTAATGCGAAACTACCTGCTAATATTGAGCGCCGGCATCCACGCATGAATGATGTGGTTGATAAGTGAAACATGTTCCTTAAAATTTCCATGACTCATCCAGTTTATGGAGTAACGAAATAACTTTTTGAAAGAGTATTTTCTTTTGCGGAGGGTATCGTTCTCGAAATTTTATATTTCAAATAAGTTCACAAAAAATAGCCAGAAATTGTGAGTATATTGGTAATTTACCGACCATGGTCCCATATTTTCGCCACTTCCATGAAAACGAAATATCAATCAATCAATCAAATTTGTCAAATTTATTTGAGTACAACGTCTATGTCATGTTTGATTTCAATTACTCGTGATGAACTGTGTGACCAAACTTATTCACAGAAATGAATTTTCGGCTTTTTCGCTCGAGACTCTTATTTCCAGAGTGCAGATCTTTTGGGTATATATTTTTTCAATAATGGTTGATATTTTGGATTTGGATCGGATTAACTTTCTCGGCCAATGACTCTAAATTATTATTGGCAATATTTTCCAGCAATACCTGTTAAACAAGTAGAAATTGAAGAAGAGTGTTCTATATATTCTCAATCCCGATCTCACGCATCTGTTCTCTGCAAGACAGCTATTTAAATAGAAAAAATAACATTACAGTAGTTGTAAAATACAATTACTGTTTTACAAAAATCATATAAAATTAACACGGTGTCAATCGGCGCCATTTTAATTACATTTACACTCCTCTTCAGCAGTAATTTTTTAGTTTAACGTAAAAAGTACGAACAATTTTGTAGAAAATTCATTAGGTAACTAGTTGGTTTATCATTGTCCCAAATGTATACATTGAATGCGCATGCATTATTACAGCCGGATTCAATATTCCAAGTTCTAATAACACAATATTATCGAAGTCGATGTTCTTGTAGTCTTGAGTAATTTCTACTCTGTGCGTTTTAATCAGAATAGTTGACCCCTTTTAAAGACCGTCCCAAAGAATGGTCTGATCATAGTTAAAAATGTTCAAGGGTGGTACTTAAGTCATATTTTTATTATCTCTTCACATCAAACTGTAGCTCTTGATTGAAGCGTAGCGAGAGGGTGGGGGTGTAGAGGGCGCGGACTCGTCCTTACATTACTGAAAAAAATCGGTAATAACACGTGCGATTTCAATTTTAAATTGTTTTTGCCGATTGTTTTCGTCAGCGCCACGTGCTATTTAAGCTGTTGACACCCTTATGTCGATATTAATTTATTCCTTGAACCGCAGATTTCCATCAACATATGCATGTCGTTTTTCACGGGGTTCTTGCAGAGAATTGCGTGTTCGTTGCAAAAAACGAGTTCTTACATTATAATCATCAGTGACTGGTTGTTAAAGATGAACTCTCAACCAGATTTTACATTCTTCATTTATATTCTAGACATTGCAAATCGCAAAATTTGGCCACACCTATTGTCGTTTATCGAGAAATACAAATTGAATCAAGATATAATAACAACTTAAAAATAATCTCAAATGCCAGTCTATGACAAAAGAATAGCACAAAGCTGAAAAATCCCGAAGTCGCAAAATTCGAATCCAAGCTTTTTATTATCTGACAGTTTATCGATTGTTTCATGTTTGCAGATTGTCGTAGTATTTTACCGTAATAGGGCTTTATTATACCGTAAGTCGACACAGAGGTGAGTTAAAATGAACACAATTAAATTAATATGGAAACATATTTTTAATGCTCGCATTGACCATGGATTGAATATATTACAGAAGAAAAAAATCGTAATCCGCTAAACAAGTAGGCGATTTTAAGCACTCTTGGACAAAAAGAGTTTAAATACAGAATTGTTAACAGACGATAAAGAATAAACGAACACCTAGTTTCATCAGATAATTCTTGTCCTAGAACCTTTTATCTGAAGGAGAATGATCTCGTTTCCGAGGCCTCGCTCGCGTGCCGGATAAATGGGCTCGCGTCCCACGTTCGGCACGCGTGCCATGGGTTACCCACCCCTGTTCTAGTTTATCGAAATGTGTTTACACATTTCCGGAATCTGGGTAACTACTATGACTAACACAAGGTGTCATATTTGCAAGATGAATTCGAATCTACAAAAATCTTTTATATTCACTCAAAACACAAATATTAGGAAAGGATCGAAAAAATTGGAAAACTACTTTGATGAAAAAATTTCTGTTCATAGTAGAATAGCTTATAATCTTAGTCAAATGTTAATTTTACCGTTATTTGAGAATTTTGTTCTGTGCATTTCAATCTTCCATTCCAACGCGAAAACATTGTTGTTCAACATAAATCTGTAGTTCAAAACGAAAGACTAGGAGATACATAAAAATAAAAGAATGTGATATGAAAACGTAAACGTTTTACGAGTTTTCATGTAGTTTTTATCGTCAGATATATTTTTTGATGAAGGATTGAACAAGTTTGTTATAACTTGCCTAAAAATGTCAGTGTTGGGAAATCACTAACAGATATGTTTATAAACTCGTCTGTCTTGCATAAGGGCAGCAGTTTTGTTTACTACTTCTCAAAATTTGAAAACAATTATCTTAAGTTAATTGCTTGAAAACTCGGACGTTATAAATAAATATTGATATATCAAAACGGAATTAAAAGAACTTGAAGAAAATCTCAATGACAAAATAAAAAATATTGACAGTTTTGGGAAGCAGGGTGAGAATAACTAATAATTCCGATTCTTAATGCAGTGTTACCCAAACTTATTCGCCCGCGTACCAACTACATAAGTAACGTGCGCTGAAAGTGGTCAATATTTCCCACCGTTGCGACGCCATAATAGCGTATTTGATCCATGCAAAATGTAACAACAAATTCTATTAAACTAGGCCACATCAGCCAATGTTGATGAAGTGCATGTTATTATTGAGACGACCACGTCTATAACTCTGTTTTTATTCTGTATGCCCATATTTATTCTTACCACTTGAGTCATTAGTGAGCAGCTGAGTATCTTTCCTTTTTAGCTGGTTTGTCAGAGTGCCGGCAGTGTGGAATTTCCTCTGTGTTTTAGGTTATCGTTTTAGTGTTTAGTTTTTTTATTTTTTTAATTGCGGTTGCCTGATATTTTGGAAAAATGGTTAAGAGAAGAAAAATTGTACCGACACCAAAGGAAGCAGAGGAGAATGAACTTTTGCATTTGCAAATACAGTTATTGAAGGCGAAATTGAGGGAGTCAGAGGAAAAGCAAGAGGACACTGACAGCCGTTTGCAACTGATGGACAGTCGTATACAGCAGATAGACGGTTGTGTACAACAGATTGGAAGTCAACTAGAATCAGTTAAACTCCAAAATACAAAAATTGGCTCGTCTTTCGATAATATCTACAGCATGCTTCAAGATATCACTGGCATGATTAAACCGGGTGGAGTTTCTGATCCCGAGGAAACCCAGCCCATGTCACATGACCCAAATGTCAGCCTGATCACTTCAACACCAGCAACGTTTGTTCCAAAAACAGCGTCTGTTCTCAAAGATTATGAAATTTCTGATTTTGGATCAGAAGATGGACAGCCAGAAGGGAAGCGGAACGCGTTCTCGCAGACATTAGAAGTGAAATTTGCAGAGAATGGTCATCTGAGTAACCTTGCACCTACACTTCCTTTTTTGATCAATAACGGTAATGAGGACCCAAATGTTGTCAAAAGACAACTTAGTACTAGGCCGAAAATGGTAACAGTGGCTACGCAATCAGCTCCTCCAGTGAGCGCTAGCAGTGTCCTAAATGCCAATGGTAATCGTAGTGTTCTCAATAGCACAGCTAATGCTACGATGATGGCAAGAAATGTCAAAAAGCCGATGTATTTCGATGGGTCCATTGTCATGACGTGGCCTAGTTATTTATGCTATTTTGAAATGATTACCAGTTATAATCAGTGGTATGATGACACTGCGGGACTGGAATTGGCTACTTGCATGACAGGACAGGCTCTAAATGTATTGAAAGATTTACCAGATATGAAACGTACTAGCTATCGTGATATTGTTGCTCATTTTAACCATTTCTTTAAACCTGCCGGAAATGAGAGTTCATACCGTACTACATTTCATGGTCGTAGGATTAGGCCAAATGAAGCACCACGGGATAATGGTAACAAATTGAAAAAGCTTGTTATTTTTGCTTACCCAAATCTTGATATTGCTGGTCAAGATGATATTTTGAAATCGCAGTTTCTCGCCGGTTTAACTGATGAAAGCATGATCGAACATGTTACCATGCAACAGCTTGATACTTTTGAAAGTGCACTGTCTCTTGCAACGCTGTATTATTCTGTTGATACTAACCACAATGAGAGAAAAGACATGCCTAAACCTCGCATTGCCGCAGTGAAACAGAGTAACACTGGTAATGCAGCTAATTAGTTCCTCGAGAGCAGTTTTGAGCGACTTGTAGCAAAACTGGATGAGATCATAGGATATGTTAAGCCACGCGCTAACAACAATCGCAATTTTGATGGTGTACTACGCAACCCGTGTCCTCGATGTGGTAAACATGGTCATTGGGGCAGAGATTGCAAGGCATGTTTTAATTGCAAGCAGACTGGTCATCTTAAACGGGATTGTCCACATCTTCAGAATCCCGCTGATCCTGCAACAGCCAGTGTCGGCGCGTCAATATGGGCCAACCGGGGCAATGCCCCGGTTGTTTTTTCGTTATAATAAAAAATATTCGAAAAATACCTCAATATCGGTTGCACAGACTGTCTACACTCGCCATATTCTCCCGACATGGTTCATTTTTTGCTCGCAAAACCTTCACCGAACGTCGACGGGGCGACGCCGATTTTGCCCCGGTTGCTCATTGTATATCGTATTCTCTCTTTTATCTTCCACTCGCCGCGTTTGTTTTCTGTTTCTTTTACTAAATCATCGGGGCTAGCCCCGAAATTATGACGACACAATGCCGACGTTTCTTACAACAACGTGTTGACATATTCACGCATTCCTTCTCGTTCGTTGGTTGCTTGAAGAGTTGATAGTTTCCTCGCCTTCGTTTTTGTCGCTTGTTTCGCTATTTGAATCAGTTAGAGACCTTTAGTCCATTTGCTTTCGATTTTCCACATTCCTTTTGAGCTCCTCACTTCTTTCCGGCTTCGCATTTCTTAGCCTTAGACCTCATAATGAATGAGGTTGATGCACTACTTCGCACTCCGTTTTCGCAGCTGCCGCTGGAACAAAAATTAGAGGTACAACGTCTTGGGCCTTATCAACCAAAAAATTGTTCACTGGAACAATCCCATGACGGAGGAAAGCGTCGGCGTACATTCTGCGCAGAAACTTGGTATAAAAAAAAAAGAATGGTTGTGTTACAGCGAGGACAAAAATTCACATTTTTTGGTTTTATTGCCTACTTTTTGCTATCGCCCGTGACTCACGTTGGTGTAAATTTGGTTTTAGAGATCTTAAACATCTTTCTGAGCGTGCCAGGGATCATCAATCTTCTATGGAGCATCTGGACAATGCAGTAAAATACCGAACATTCGGAAATGTTAATATTGCAGCACAGTTGGATGAAGGACGCGCGGTTTCTATTCGTCGGCACAACCAAAACGTCGAGAAAAACCGCCATGTTCTCGGTCGATTGATAGATGTTTTGAAGTTCATGGGTTGCCACGAGCTGTCCCTCCGTGGGCACGATGAACGGGCTGGCTCTTCTAATAGAGGGGTATTTTTGGATATGGTGGAATACACCGCATCCCTAGATACAGTATTGAAAGATCATCTTGATGCCGCAACTGTTTCGAAAGGGACATCTAAGGATATCCAAAATGATTTGCTCGACTCAATGTATAAAATTTATTTACAACATTTGGCTTTGGAAATTGAGAATTGCCAGTTCCTTTCGATTCAGTCTGACGAGACAACTGACATAACGTGCGTTTCCCAACTGGCTGTGATTTTTCTGTTTGTGAAAGATGGTAAACCTACCGAGAGATTTCACAGCTTTGTACCAATCGTTGATCGCACGGCTTGCGGGATATCGGCTGTACCGAAAGAAGTGTTACAGCCTTACAACGCGAAGTCAAAATTGATAGCTCAAACTTATGACGGCGCGGCAGTCATGAGTGGGTCGAAACATGGTGTTCAAGTTTATATAAAAGAAGATTTTCCTCATGCGCATTTTTTACATTGTTATGCACACCAATTTAACCTCGTTATTAAAAATATGTGTCTTGATACCCCTCTCGTCCGTATATTTTTTGCAAATGTTTCGGGGTTTTCTTCATTTTTTTCCGTTTCGCCGAAGCGCTCTGACCTCCTTCGCCAGATATGTAGCCGCCGTCTCCCAGCTTGTGCACCAACACGTTGGAACTTCCAATCACGCGTGGTGCAGGGCGTGTCCGAAATTGGGTCTGAGCTCATTGAGTGTTTCAATGGCATTCAGAGCTCTCCGGTTTGGGACGAACGCACTGTGAGGGAGGCGGCAGGACTAAAGCGTCTGCTAGAAGATGGTGAGTTTTCATTTTTCTCCACAATATTCTATCACGTGGATGTATTATACGGCGCATTGCAGTCAAGGCTAATGGATGGAGCGTCTGTGCAGTCGTGTATTTCAGACTTCTGCAATGCTGTCTCTCGTATCCGGGAAACAATAAAATACGACGACACATGGAGTGCTTCTTTACGCCGCGGGCAAACAACGCAGCGTTTGATTTTGTCTGCAAAGGAATGCTGTGACATTCTGGTGAATCAAATAGGCGATCGTCTGCGCACTGAACACCTTGCCGCGTTCTCTTTGATGAACCCCAAATATATTTCAAAATTTGCACGTCAATTTCCCATCCATTTGTTGGCTACTGTCTCCAAATTTTACCCCATGATAAACGTGGGTAAATTGGAAAATGAATTGCGATGTATATACACCAATCAATTATTTTTGAACATCACATCAACTTGCGCGCTCTATGGGTTCCTCATAGATAACACTCTAGTAACTACCTTTGCGGCGTCTGCAAAATTTCTGGACATCATTTTGACGACGCCTATTTCTTCCGCCGACGCAGAGCGAACATTCAGAACGCTGAAGCGTATTAAAACGTATCTCAAAAACACAATGAAGCAAGATAGATTAAATTCCTTGGCTGTTTTATCCAATCACATAGACGTTATTTCTGGGATGCATGTCTTTAATCAGCGCGTTATTGAGCATTTTGCTTCCAAGAAACCGCGGCGTGTTGCATATATGTTCAAGCAGTAGAAGTCTAGCAGCATATATATCTATGAGTGAGCGACGCATGTCCTTATCTTTGCATTACCTTTCCTTTCTTCATAGTAACGTTTTAAACCTTATTTTAGTTAATATGTCATTGTATTTATCTGGGTAAATATTGTCTTTCCTTTTGAAAGAGGTTTCAAAATAAACTATGTCTATATTTATTAATCCCTTGACCGGTTTTAAAGACACTTTCTTATCGTTAAAAATTGTTGCTTTTGCCGATTGGTTGTTACCGATGGAATGGTTTTTATACTCATAAAATGATGGGAGAACTTACAGCGCTTATCCTGTCCCCGTAGATGGGGGTGACTTGGTCCCGCAGTAGCTTGCCCCGGTTGTCAAAATGACCACGCGCCGCCACTGGCAACAGCTGCTTCCTCTTCAACCGCAAATTTAAACGACACTCAGCGGGCTTGAGGTCCTCAGTGTCCGCTGAATTATTACTTGATGACGGACCAACGAACCAGAATATAGACCTGAATATTTGTTCTTTGCAATATGACAATAGTTGGCATGCGAAGGTACTTGTAAACAATCAACCGTTCAATTTTCTTGTAGATAGTGGTGCTATGACTACTCTGATCGACATTTCAATCTTTGACGCTATAGGTGGGAAGGAAGCACAATTGGCACCGAATCTCTTTTTGCAGTGGGTGGACATGATTTATCACCACTGGATACATTGGAAGTTGATTTGTCTATTGATTCTTTTGCATCACGACGCACTGTTGTTGTTGCCAACCAAGGTATGTCTAATGGTATTTTGGGCATGGACTATCTCCGAGAACATAATTGCGTTCTTTACTTATCATCTGGACACATTATGATAGAGGGTCATGAAATCAAACTGTTTACTGAAAAGTCTGTACCGTGTTGTCGTGTAACTGTTCGAGAAGATATTATTATACCGCCATATTCTAAGGTTGTCATCCCTGCACAACTTAGTCGTCCTTGGCCGAAACGCATTGTGTCTGATATTGCAGCTCTTGTTGAACCGCTGAATTCTTCTTTCCTTGCTGATGGCGTTCAGCTGCTTTCTTCTGTGGTGGACCCTGGAAAGTCCACTGTTCCGGTTTTTGTTATCAACCAGAAAGGCAGACAACTTAAGATCAGGGCTGGATCTTTGCTTGGTATTGCACATCCTCAACTTATAGCACAAATTCAAGTTGACGAATCCGATAATCGGGTTATAGCTTATGAATTACCAGAACATCTGCATGACATGGTCAATTCCGTTGAGGATCTAACCCCGAGTCAACGTGAACAGTTGGTCAATTTGATTTGTGAATTTCATGATGTATTCATAGGACCAGATGTTGAACTTGACCGTACTTCAGCAGCAAAGCATAGGATCATCACAACAACACCACAGCCGATTCGGTAGGCTCTTCGTTGAATGGGGTGGGCGCGTAGGAAGATGGCCGAAGAAGCGGTTGACAATATGCTGGCTCAGGGTGTCAGTGAACCCAGTGATTCCCCATATTCTTTTCCCATTGTCTTAGTTCCTAAGAAAGATGGTTCTACCAGATTTTGCGTGGATTTTAGATTGTTCAATGACGTCACCTACAAATATGCATATCCCTTGCCGCGTATTGAGGATAACATTGAGTCGCACAATGGTTCTCAATTCTTGACCTCGCAAGCGGGTATTGGCCAGTGGAGGTTGACCCTGCAGACCGCGAAAAGACAGCATTCATCATCCCAGGCCGTGGAAATTTTCACCGGTTTAGCGAATGCTCCAGCGACATTCGAACGGATGATGTACAACATCCTTGGTGATCTCCTGTGGAACGGGTGTTTCAATTTTCTTGATGATGTTTTGGCTCATGGTAGTGATTTCTCATTGGCACTCTCCAATCTTCGGAAAGTTTTTATAAGACTTCGCCGTGCCGGTTTGCGTTTGAAACCCTCGGAATGTAAACTTTTCCGTCGGAGCAACTTTTCTCTCGTGGCCATCTTATTTCATCTGAAGGTGTCTGTTGCGAACCCGGAAATGTTGCGGCTATCAAGAAATGGAAAACGCCAAATTCTGTCAGCGATATTCGTAGTTTTCTAGGCACAGCGAACTACTACCGGAAGTTTGTTCAAGATTATTCAACAATTGCTGGACCTCTTATTCGATTGACCAGGAAGAATATTTCTTTTGTATGGAGTACTGAATGTCAAAAAGCTTTTGAAACTCTTAAACACTGTCTGACGTCAGCCCCAATTCTTAGCTTTCCTAGAACAATCGGCGAATTTGTATTGGATATGTATGGGCTGTTCGTCACTTCAGTCGTTTTCTCCTCGGGAGACCGTTCAGAATTCGCACAGATCATGCTGCTCTGAAATGGTTGATCAATTTTCGTGAACCTCAAGGAATGTTGGCAAGATAGATATTAACAATTTGCGGTTATGACTTTAAGATTGAACCCAGACCTGGCGTGAAACATGGCAATGCTGACGGATTGTCACGCCAAGTTCGCAAACGCAAGCGAGAAGATTGTTCTAATTGTGGTACCAATGGTGATTTCGATGTGAGTAATGTTATTCTAAGTGCAATATCAAAACAGCCCGGTCAATCATCGTCAGACGGTTCCGATTGTAATTGGCTAGATACCTACACAGATGAGCAAATTAAATCTTGGCAAAGTGAAGATCAAATTTAAGACAGGATTTGTTCCATAAGCTCCATTTTTTGCGCACTGCAGGTCATCTTGGTGCTAATCGAACTTTCAAGAGTATGGACCTTTCCCCGACATATAAACATCCGGATTTCTAACCAATCACAAGCGAGCAGAAATGTAAACAAACATTCACCGCTGAAACTCGCTCAGACAACTTTTGGCGCGCTGGCGGTTGTATGTACGTATGTTTAGGCAAAGTTTTGTCCTCTTTTGTCACTTTTTGTTTTCTTTTCACAGTGCTGTGAGAATTAGAAAGCTGCAATACTATATGTTACTTGTTGCAAATCACGCGCACAAAATTTACCGTATATATGTATACTAAAAGGCTTCCCCTTATGCCGGCAACTTACAACAGGTACCGGTACAGGACAACCAACTAATGCTTTTTCAAACCGAAAAATAGTAGACAGTCATGCTGATGAAATCAAGGGTACGATACCGGTAGCTTACCATATGCCAGTGCGGAAGAATTTGTCACCGATACGATGTTGCATTTCTATTAAACAGAATCTAATATTGGAATATTTTGCTAGACTAAACATGGTCAAACGGTGTGCATACAGTATTTGTGGGTCTGACAACCGGTACTCCCGCCGGACGAATGGAATAAGTTTTGTGCCATTCCCAAAGCCACATATCGACAGAGAAAAGGCAATGAGGTGGATAAAAGCATGCAACAGGCCTCACAGTCAATTTAATCTTGGGAAAATCACCAGGAATACTTACGTATGTACTAAGGTAGGCCAACATATATATATTGTTTTCGATACCTATGATATATTCTACATGTGGATTCCATTTCAGCACTTTCATGGAGGCGATGGGCCGACCGATGAATACCCTGACCCTATATCAGATCTTTGTCGCCCAACAAGAAAGCACCGTCAAACTGTGAGGTAAGGATTACTTATACCATAATTTAACCTTTTGGTAATACATTGTCAAAAACCTGTTTTGTTCGCATAGGCATTTGCATGAGGACATCCAGCCAGCTCCCTCCATAGTGACGAAAGTGAGGAATGAGTATCAGGGATCCAACCAGATATGCCCTCAGACTCTTTAGTTGAAACTACGTCAAGTGCCGCTCATGATAATATTGCTTTGTCAAAAGCAAGTCAGACTGCAGAAAAATGTAAGCAAGTATCATGATTATTTTATTTTGGTCCTCTGGCAGAAAACATCACGAACAAAATGCAGAAAAAAATGGAAGGCAAGCATAAATTAAAAGTTATAATAGAGTTAAAAAACGTACAAGTAACAACCCATCTGAAATAGTAAGCACACAAAAGAATTAACAAGATTCAGAATCGCACAATACTTTTAATGCATTTCAAAATGAGTTAACACATACTTCTAGCATTGGTGTCATATTTGCCTAACTGTGTAAAAAGGATGAATAAAAAAAAATTAATACTGAAGTCTTCATGCAGAATCTTTTACAATCCATTGGTGATAGAATGATGTTACTTTAATGAGGACGCTTTGCATGCATGCCATGTCTGGTGTGACCCTGGTGGTTGCAATATCATTTTTTGTGTAGATTACAAAGTCACACCAAGGTGCTCCCGATATCAGAAGCTGGCCCTGTACTTGGTAGTAACTGTGGTGATCTTTATTAATTTCTATTCCGCTGGGGGTTAGTGTCAGGTAGAAAATTGGAATTGTAGAACATGCTTCAGCAATAGTCATGTTTCTGGCAGAATATGGGCATTTTATTTCGAGGAGACCACACACACCATCATCACAGACCTTCCCATCTGGTGTTGATCCAAGATGTGGAAATTCAGGGTTGATTATGAGGCCGCAAGCATGTACATGAACATTTGTCTTTTTCCTCAGATACTCCTCTCTGGCATGTTTTTCGTTTTTTATCCTATATGATACAGATGCTGAATGAAATGATTTTTGGTTCATTACAGCCCTGAGGAACGAAGGATTGGGTTTTGAAACACGTTTTATAATATTCCCAAATTTGGAAGATGTTATTTTGCCTGATCTTTTTTGATGCCAAATTGCAGACTCTGCTTGCATGTTTGTATTTTTTTCAGTAAATTCTGCCTCCTCTTGACTAATGGTCATTCTCATCTTAAAACAAAGGTATAATGCTATAATTTTTGGGTAGACGCATTTAAATCAACAGAAAACTGGCTTACTTTCAAGTATGAGTAGTTGGGAGGGATTTTAACAGGTGCCAGCTTCGGAAAGGCAGTGTCTCCACAAGCACTCGACCATGTCATTTCCATCGAAGCATTCTGATTACAAACACGGTCTGCCTGAAATGGAACTTTGGAATAATTTTGTATATTTATTTTAAATACAGATGTTTCACCTCTATATTTTCTGTCGATGGCTACATCTATTAGAAATCTGGAGGACAAGGTAGTGGAACAAAAGTCACAATTGGGGAAAGTTTTTAGCGTTCAAAATCTTTGTATCGACCCTAGAAAAAAATTACTCATTTACTACACAGGTCTATCTCCAGATTGCTTCGAAAAATTATTTATAATAGCTTCTAAACACATTAATTTTGATAAAAAGCGAAGAGATATAACAAAAATAAATTTACAAGATCAGCTGCATCTAACCTTGGCAAGACTACGTCTAAATTTGGGATTGAGAGATTTGGCGTCTCGATTTGGGATTTCCATACAGGCAACAAGTGATATCTCCAACACATGGATCACACACTTGTATCAAAAACTTGCTTCATTACCAATTTTTCCGAGTAGAGAAGTAATCATCAAGAATACGCCCCCAAATTTTAGAAAAAAATTTCTCGACCACTCTCATCATCATCGACGGAACAGAAATTAGGACCGAAACCACCTCATCGCTTAAATTAAATTCACAGTACTATTCGAACTATAAGAGCCATGCTACATTAAAAGCAGTTGTAGGATGTGACCCCAGAGGTTCACTGATATTTACCAGTGCTTTATACACAGGGTCAATATCGCACAAAGAATTACCTGTACAATCTGGATTTTATGATCTCCTTAAAAATTTAATTAGTCATGGTTTTGTTAAATCAGTTGACTGTATCATGGCAGATAAAGGTTTTACCATAGCTCAAGAGTTGGAAGAATTAGGCCTACATCTAAATGTACCCCCATTTGCCCGTTCAGCATTCCAAATGAGTGAAGCAGACGCTAACCTAACATCCAAAATAGCCCAGCATAGAGTTCATATTGAAAGGTGCATTAGGCGTATTAAACAATATAAAATTTTATCGCAAACCATACCATGCGTGTTATTTAACAAAATCAATGAAATTTGGACTGTTTGCTGTCTCTTGACATTATTCCAGAGTCCTAATATTAAGTAAATATTATCTTGTAAAAAATTGTGTGATAAATATCCTTGTTTTGCATTTATCACTGTCCTATAAATACAACTTGTTCATAATCACCTGATAACCTAGAACTGAACCAAGTGGTGTTTGCCCATCTGACACAATCGGGCCACTCAAGAGATATGACAATGACGTAGTGCTCAGTGTGCGCAATTCTTCTATGTCACCAGGAGATGAAACCAGGCAGCTTTAATAAAATAACTCATAGTAAAATCATTGTGTCCATGAATGAGATTGTGAAATGAATCTAATTCTTTTATTTTGACGTTCCATTGCTCTTGTGGTTTTTGTTTGCTGTGCCTAAAACATATCTGGTGTGGATTTTGTCCTATACAACACAATAGCTGGCAAATTGTATCATTTGTAGTAATTTTCTAAGATTTACTTGCTTGTTCTTTCGCAATTCAGTTTTTATAATCTGGTTTATTCTATTTCTACACTGAATGAATAAACTACATTGTAAAACTTTCCATATACCTGACTGTTTTTGGTTGAACCGGTATGATCGGAACTCTGCCTCGATCTAACTTTGTGGGCTTAGCAACAACTACTGATGACAAAACTGTTGGATCTATTTTGTTCCCTCTAGGTCAGTGGTTCTTAAAGTATGGGTCGCGGAAGGTTTAAAAATGGGTCGCGACAAGGTCGTCAATGCAAGGGCAATCTAAGAGGAGAAGGAAGAATTTTCAGCTTTCCCAATGTTTCAATTTAGCTTCTAAACTCTGTTATTTAAAAATAATGAAATATAAAATTTCATTCACGGAAAGAACTGTCTTGAGCTCATTGTTACATCACAATTCTGATATGCCAGTTACGTGTATTATTTTTATGGTATCGGTAACCATGCACGTCGCTTGTCGTTGTGTTGACTGCGTGGAATGTCGTCTTAGTGGATTAAAATAACCAAAAATGGGTGCATTTTTGGTAATATAAATTGTAATAGACGACGCAATGAAAAAGCTCGCTTCTCGACATTAGATTATTCAATATCTAGAGAAAATGTGACTTCATCTCGAGGCACCATTTACCGCAAACGAAGCAGTGTGTGAACATTTGATGAGTAAAAAGTTGTATATTGCGAGAGATACCGAAGGCCAGCTAGTGTCTGTGTGAATGCCTCTGGTCTTCAGGGATGTTTGTCTGTGTTGTGTGACTGTCGGATGTTTTGTGCTGGACAGTGGGCTGACGTAGGGACCATGTTATTGATTTTACCAGTACAGTGCCATTACAGTTCATTTACCGTAGTGTTGTATTTTCAGTTTTATCGTGGAATTAGCTTTCATCAGTATTGTTCAAATGTTGTGCACCTATAGAATTGTTCATAGTCTTTTTAAATGCCTGTCATAAGTTACTTTCGGCCTGTTTTGCAAATTGCAGTAGCTAGTTTATGGTACCAGATTCTAGGGGTCATTTGGTTTTTATTCAGAGTTGTCTTGGATTTCAGGGTTTGTCAGTGTTTGTGTTGTGTATGTGGTTTTTCTTGCATTTTACTGCCTGGTATCTGTTATTTTTATTTTATGATTTTCGTTCCTTTGTGAGTGTTTGGTTGTTTTGGATCTTTTACTGTTCGAGTTGTTAATAAATGACACAAAATAGCATAAAGACTTGGAGCACGCCAGAATATTTTCATGAACTATGATTTTGTTTCTCTTACCTCGACTAATGGATGATATGTCAAGGCTCTGGTCAATAACGTGCCTGTTTTGTTTTTGATTGATACCGGCGCGGGTGTCTGGCTCATCGACACCGCTGTTTACTCGACGTTGCAGGAAGATTCGAACATTTCGGGGCTGCATCCTGTTCCAGTGCCACTCTGTACTGCCGGTTGCGAGTCATTGGTGTCTCATGCACTACGTTTACATGTACACGATAATCGTTTCGGCAAAAAACGTTCCCAAATCGTATTTCGGACAATCGAACGCCATAATTTGTCTCGAGTTTACATGGACACCATTGAATTTCGATCCGGTTAAAAATATCCCGCGCGTTCAGACTATCGTATTTGACATGAGATTTCGTTACCAGTTTTACGTTTTACTCCTTTTGAATTCCTCGGAACAAACCGGATACAACTTTATAATTTTTATATATGTAAACATTTAACCAAGATATTGAAGGTTTTAAGTAGTCATCTTCATAACTTTAAATGCTATTTTTTAAGAAAAACATAAAAACGTTATATTTTATTTTGGTAAGTTGTTAATGTTCTTAATCTGGCATACCACTTCAGGTATCTACTTCTGCACCACGTTCCTTGAAACACCGGTAACTGCTTACAGCATAGGGCGTTGAATTTGTATTTAAAATTCTATGCAGACATTCATTGAAAAGCAATTGTTACGGTAACGTTTCTGCACTTCATAGTTAATAATTATACAAGAAAGTACTGTAAATGGTTATTTGCTACTGAATGGAACAAAAAAGAAGAACATGGATTTGTCTCAGGTGAAGGATTTAAAATATTTATTTTTTGATGTTTATCGGATGAGTTTATGATATTTATTCAAAATACCAAAAGGATACTTGATGTTTTTATGATTTCGCTACTGCATATACCGTGTATTCTATAACAGTATAAGGCATTTTCGTGGTGGACGAATCATCATCCATAAGATCTTGCCATGGAGGTGATATGTTTGCTCACAGCAGCAGGAGATATTGACCATCATCATATTGTTATTTTCAGGTTCTGCCCACTTTGATTACGATTCGAATGATGCAATTAATAATGCTGTTTCTGATGAATGAAAGATTTAAGCTATGTCAGGTTATGCTGAGGCGTAGCCGGCTCAATTTTTTGAAAAAAGTTTATTGTATTTGTACACCTACGAAGAAAAGACGTCGAAAGCGAAGATTTTGGAAAAAGACACGAACTTCAGAATGGTGGGATAGAATCGTAAATCAGCATTTTGGCAATGAAGATTGGATAGAAAATTTCCGGGTAAATTTACAGATTACTCTTTTAAGACTTTTTAAGGAAATTTTATATGTACTTAATTTTATCAAATCCAAGTTATAAATGAACTGATGTGAATTTTTTAAAATAAGAAAATTTTGTTTTTAAGGTATCCTGGAGTACATTTCAATACATTGTGGAACGAGTCAGACCCTATATGTCACCAAAACAGAACTGGGTTAGACCGCCTTTGCCAGTGGAAAAAAGGGTTGCTGTGGCTTTATACAAACTCGCTAGTTGCTGTGAATACAGGGTGGTTGCAAATATATTCGGGATTGCAAAATGCACAGTGCATGCCTGTGTTTATCAATTTTGCAGGTAGTTCTTGGCTTTCAATATTTAGCAAGTCATTGGTTATGTAACTACTCATTTTTAAAATTTTCATGCCAGGGTTTTCACCGATTATATTGCAAAACAACATATCGCCTTTCCATCAGATATTGAAGCTATTGAAATCAGTGAACGAATTTTCAAAGTCCACAGTTTTTCCGCATGTATATGGGGCGATTGATGGAACTCACATTCCTATTTTACCGCCAAAGACAGGTTATAGAGATTTTACCAATCGCAAAGGATGGCCATCTATAATATTACAGGCTGTTGTAGATGATAGATGCATGTAAGTAAGAGAGATATAGAGTTAAGTGAGGTATTCTTTACAGAAAGCAGGCTTAATATGAAAAACACCCAAGCAGCTAAAAATCCTGATGATTAGTTGTAATGTCAGTTTCTAGAAGTTCATCGTTAGAGTATAAACTAAACTGATGCAAATGCATATTTAATTATTTAAAGTTATTTTCAATCAGATTCAGAGATATATATTGTTCAATGCCAGGAAGTGTGCATGATGCAACAGTACTGAAAAATTCTTCGCTGTACAAGCTTGCTGTGGCAGGAAGTCTTCCTTCGGTAACAAGCACGTTGTATTCATTTCAAAAGGGTCACAACAGTAGTTATAATATTTTTTTACAGACCATAAAGCGAATTCAAAATTGTGACGTCCCGCTGATGATACTAGGCGATCCAGCATACCCTTTGCAAACATGGCTCATGAAAGGTTACTCTGGAAGTTTAAATCCATCTGAAGAGTCTTTTAATGTGTATCTTTCATCTGCACGCAATGTGGTGGAACATGCATTTGGACGACTCAAAAGCAGGTAAAGACCTATTACAACTAATTCAATGAAAGGACAAGCACTATTGAAAGGAAATCTATTAATTAATATTATATTCAGATGGGGATGTCTATCTAAAAGATGCGACATTAGCTACAAGTTTATGCCGAAGGTTGTCGCAACATGCTGTGTGCTGCACAATATATGTGAGAAAAGGAAAGATGTATTTCTAGGAAGATGGTCAAATGAAACTTATGTTGCCCAACCACAGCCGGAACGTAGATCAGCGGCCAGCAATTGCAGTGAAGCAGTACAAAATAGGGAGGCATTGAGAACCTTTTTGGAGGAAAATTTTCCTTTGAGAAAAAGTTCATTGTAGTTACTTCCCTATTTGATTCTCAATGAGACTAACAATATTACTTTTTTGAACATTTTTTCACCTGTCAGTTGCAATTAATTCAGCAGGATTTGTTCACTAATCTTAACGAACTTGCCTTTTACTTTAGATGACTCTGCACATAAGTGGAACATTGTTTTGGTTTTTATATTTATTGTAGCATGCACCAATTTCAATTTGTCATTTTGAGAATAAACGCATTTTCGACACTTGAGTATGGTTGTTGTGGCCCAGTAAACTTGAGATTCATTTGTTGGTGTCTTAAAAGAAATTTTAAACAGATAAAAAGTCTTCGGATTATGTGCGCTCTTTGAAGCAGGAGTGTGTGCAATAGAAACATAACAGAATAGGATTTCCATAACCATATATACAATGGCGATCGTATATGTTCAGTACAATAATAGTTAACACTCGAGTTCAGGCCCCATGATTCAAAACCAGCTAACTCTCATATAGTCAAGGGGTGCGGTATCGACAAGACGAACTTGAAATTCATGCATGTACAAAACTTATGTGCATTTACCTTGAGTTTTCGAAAGCTGTGAAACGCATGCAGAAAATACCGATCCCATCTCTTGCACAGCCTTTCGTAATAATTTGGCATGAGCTTCCATTTGTTCACGCATCATATTTTCTTCCCATATTCGTTGCTTTTCGAAAAGGCTTTCCAAGTCAACAGAATGTCTTTTTCCTGCATAGTGGCATAAGAGAGTTAAGTTTACCCAGCTAGATAAGGCCCAGTTCTTTATCAAAGTTTTACAGATACATGATTGAGTAAGACTTAGTCATTTGGGACCTTTTATACATATTTAAGTATATATATGTTCATACATACCAGAATCTGAATTCTCGCCATAATTAGATGAAATGTCGGTACTGGAAGTTGCCCCTTCTTCAGCACCTGAGCATGACGTTGCCCCTTCTTCACCACCTGAGCATGAAGTTGCCCCTTCTTCAGCACCTAAGCAAAACAATTCAATTAACATTATGTGCATGAAAGAGCATGGTAGATATTAATCTAATTTCTATGTTTATCCACAGACAGAGAAAAGCCAATAAGACGGCGTAATCATATGGCTGGATGTCAGTTCATGTCGGGTATGGGAATGTTGCAGGCACATGGACTTGATAGCGAATGAGAGACCAGTTGATTAATGCGACTATCCTTAGCAGTCAAATATTGAGACAGGTCCACTTTTGGCTAACATGTAGAAATATACGAGTTTATTTCATAGCATTTTAGACTGAACTACTCCAGAAGACATACCTTGATCTTCTGGTGTGCTAAAAAGCATTTCATTCTGTGATTCCTCGATTTCTGAAATAAAAATCATCAGCATGATAGTATGCACATAAATTAGGAAAACATAAATCAAAAATAATAAAGAAAAGTAGTTACCTAGTGACACCGTGTTGGTGATTCCAAAATTGACTCCCATATGGGTATAATCAACTGCTGGACGATGGCCGAAAATTTCATAGAGCTCATCGTAATACTCGCATGTTTTGTGAGCCGCCCCACTGACAGAATTCAGACGTACTATCTTGTTGAAATTGGAACGCAACGCCTTGACTTTATTACGTATTTGTTGGAAACTACAAATGGAAGAACACCTTTCTTCAATTAGCCAAATTAAAAGCTGAAAACAAACTGCTAGTCACTAGAATTGAACATACTTTGTAAATGATGATATTTTGCTAAAAAGCCAACACATTTTTCTGAAATTTGGAATCAATAGGCTGCCACTTAATAACATAACAATGGTGTTCTCAAACCTTTTTTCATATCCTTTTGCTGTCAACTGTTTCTCAACCTCTTTGTACAGAACTTCTGACCTGGACTTCTTTTGGTCAAGCAGACCAACCAAATTCATTTCTTGGACAATGCCAAGCATTGTTTTAATCTCGCTGCCTTCCCACTTAGTTTTAAGAGTAGATGCAGGCTCCATTTTTCTCGTAAACAAAATAATACTAATTCTCTATGGTAACTTTTAACTAAATATAAATCAGTGAACTGAATACGCTACTGTGCTGAGAGTTTGATTTATATGGGCAATAAATTATATAACTCTTTAAAATAAATTTATTTTTTTACCGAGGCAGACAATTTATCCCCAATTGATTTACAACTTACTTTACTACAGTTGACAGTTACTAGTCCAGTGAGAATTACTATATTGCGATATTACATTTCAGCATTTAGTATACAATCAATACACCAACTTAACATCTTGACAATGGCTGAACTGTCGTTAGATTATTCAAAACTGCGGAATAAATCGCACATTTTCCAATGATTTGAATATTGCAAATCCTCGGTATTGTACCAAGGTTTGTTTAATTTTGCAATGTCCAGGTCTTTGTTTCATATAAATGGTAAGTCTATCCGTAGATCATATATATGCCTATTATCTACCAGCATTACAGCACTAGGTAACATTATACATTTATAAGCATATTAAATTCATAATCAGCATACAGCTGTACAGGCATACTGCTGTACTGGCATAGCAGGCAATATATTCGACTGTAAATATGCAATGAAATGATTTATAAAGACAAATAAAAATCTCTTCCTGACGTGGTACTGCACTATACTCATGGTACTTGCGGTTACTCTCAACAACCTACTGTCAGACTGTATACAGTAATTTGCCTAATTACATTATAAGGTGTATTGTGTACTAAACTGAAAGTCCTTTCTCATTGTTCAGTTGTTTACTTTCTATTGCATACCGTACCAGTATCTGTAATGCTTGATTGCGATAGTATTATAAAGATAAATATGAATAACATAATCATGTTATTCATATTTACATTATACGGTCAACTTCCACACTTACCCTGGTACCAGTACTAGAATTCGGCAATTCGCGCACGACACAGTACCGGTAACAAACTGTTGTTCCCTTTGACTTCGACGGATCCAAGACTAACAATTCTGATGGTGGAGAATTTCATCCAGAATCGAAAATTACTTTTAAAAAAAGCCAAAACTTTCTGCCAACGGAAGCGCTGTGGCAGTACCGGTACCGGTATCACACATTTCACGCAGAGCAAGCGAGCAACACTATAGACCTAAACTACACTTGCAAAACCTGTTCGCGCGTGCGAGGAAAGCATCGTGTCAGCTCTAATCTACCCTGTGCAATCGTGTTGGGATATCACGATGCAAACACGCTGAGTCATGATTGGCCATCGAACCAAAGTGTTTACATGAACACGATTCGCTCAAAATACGGTTTTGGCACGATAATCGTCGCCATGTAAACGTAGTGATGGTGTACTTGATGTCAACCTGACGATTGAAAGCTGGTCTGTGGAGCATACAGTTGTGGTCGCCGATCCAGGGTCACGTGCGGGTGTCTCGCTCATAGACACCGCTGTTTACTTGACGTTGCGGGAAATTCGGTTCGGGCGTCTCGCTCATAGACACCGCTGTTTACTCGACGTTGCAGGAAATTCGGACATTTCAGAACTGTATTCTTTTCCAGTACCGTTGCGTACTGCCAGTGGCGAGTCGTTAGTGTCTCATGGTGCACTTGATGTCAACCTGACGATTGAAAGCTGGCCTGTGGAGCATACCGTTGCCGTCGCCGATCTAGGGTCACGGATGGACTATCTTAGCAAATTCGTCGCATCGTTTTGTTCTTGAGGGACAGGATGTTAAGGTACAGCACCAAACAGCTTCTCCCTGCTGTCATGGGACTATAGTTGGAGACGTGGTTATACCGGCCGCTCGGGACTGGTTGTTCTAGTTCAGCTACAACAGCCTTGGCCGTCCGGAGATCTAACATAGTAGCCGTTGTTGAGCCAGTGGAGATATGCAACATCAATTTGGTCGTTTCGATGACGTTGGTGGACTCAATCCGAGTGCTTAAGCGTGAGGGTAGACAACCTGCATATTTTAAAGACATTCGTGGACATATTTTGACTACTGCTTTTCGTGTTTCAAATATTTGTTATATACCCTTGTTTTGCCTGTTAAATGACTTCATGTGATATCGTTTCCATATTTGGTATTCTAGCAGTTTAGACGTTGCGACACGGTCGATCGGGTCTCTGGGGCAGCGTGGTCTGTTGGGGTATGCTGTGTGTGACAGAGTGCAGTCGTCTGAGTGTTTCGGTTGAATTGGTGGGTTTTGAATGTCTGTGTGAATGCCTCTGGTCTTCAGGGATGTTTGTCTGTGTTGTGTGACTGTCGGATGTTTTGTGCTGGACAGTGGGCTGACGTAGGGACCATGTTATTGTTTTTACCAGTACAGTGCCATTACAGTTCATTTACCGTAGTGTTGTATTTTCAGTTTTATCGTGGAATTAGCTCTCATCAGTATTGTTCAAATGTTGTGCACCTATAGAATTGTTCATAGTCTTTTTAAATGCCTGTCATAAGTTACTTTCGGCCTGTTTTGCAAATTGCAGTAGCTAGTTTATTGTACCAGATTCTAGGGGTCATTTAGTTTTTATTCAGAGTTCAGAGTCTTGGATTTCAGGGTTTGTCAGTGTTTTTGTTGTGTATGTTTCGTTGTTTTGGATCTTTTACTGTTCGAGTTGTTAATAAATGACATAAAATAGCATAAAGACTTGGACTATTGAGAGGGAAACTAGAGGACAGATCATATTAGAAGATATTCTGAACCTGGATAATTATTTCATACATTGCCGGTACGCTACACATGCTTGGCTCAACGGAAAATCTTTTATCCCCATCAATTTCATTTGTTGGATATTCTTGGTTAGTCCAATGATGTGACAACAAGCACCAGTAGTTCTGATAAATATGTAACAATTTTTCAATTACCGGTATATAATATTATTAGTCTTGTAATTTCATGCTGTATGTAATTGTAATCGAGCGTAATGCAGTAATGCCTCAATAAACCTATTGAAACTAGTCTTTCAATGATATATTTGCTCCCTCCTGACCTAGCTTATAAAGCTGTTTCTATGGTACAACATAAACTTAAGTGCCCTCACCCTGCCTTGCATGTACAAATTGCATCAGAGACTCGGTGACTATCCAGCGACACCACTATTTGAAGATGTGGTGGCAGAGACTCCTGAACTTATCTATAGCACTTGGCTTTGAACTCTAGCGTTGAACCGAGATTGACCACTGAACCATCATGTAAATGGGGGACAGCTGGTGGGAAGAAAAATTCCTGGAGAACCAAGTCATAGAGAAGTCCCCTCTGAGTAATTCCATTTTGTATGGTCAGATCACTCAGATGGTAGGTACCGGTACGGCCTTTGTAACTATGGTACGGTAACGGCAATATCAAGGAAAAATAAATTTAGGAATAGATCACTTGACAATATGTTAAAACTTCGAAAGCACAAAAATAGCGCCATTACTAGTGAAAACCCAGTTGCAGTTCATTAAAACAAGCAACGCATCACTCTGCCGCCCTAGACAAGCTTAAAAAGTTGCAATGTTTGTCTGAGCGACCAAAATCAAAACAATAATGGTCAAAGGTCGGGGAAGGGTCCATAAGACGCAGATTTTATTGGCCCGGTTTCAAAAGGGACATTCTCAGATGGTGCAAATTTTGCAAGTCTTGTGCTTCGACCAAGATGCTTTACGAAAGAAGACAGAGAGATTTGAAACAACTTGAATCTGGAGCTCCTATGGAAAGGATTGCCATTTGTTATGTCCTGACAAGGCAAGGAGACTACTGTTTAAAATAACGAAGTATATTACACAATATATACAAAAGAAACGGTAAACAGTATAAGATCAAATACCAAGCAGCCAGCAAGCTTAACAGAAAACACTAGAATGAGTAATAGACCGGGAAATCCCCTGACGTCACAATATGCTATATACAAGACTATGCGCATGAATATCTACCAACTCCCCTTTTTCGAGACTGCATTCTAATAATTGTAGATTTGCAATGCAGTCTTCATTAGTTTTCAATAAATCGTTGGGGTCGGCGTCTTTCTCTCGCGCTCCTCCGAGGCGTATCAGGAACGGGTAAGTCGGTCTGACCCATTTGTTGTTGTTCTGGTTCGTGTGTTTCACTCATGTTCAATTTAATGAAACGCCTGTTCCTCCACCATATTCGGCCACTCTGCAACTTCACAAGATAATCTCTATTTCTTCCGATTCCCACAATTGTTCCCACTCTAGTCCATTTTTTTGTTGTGGGCTCGTGGATTCGAACGCTGGAACCAATTTTCAGAGGAGGAAGTGGTTTGGAACGTTCGTCGTAATATCTTTTGCTATACAGTCGCGCCTTTGCGGCCTTCCGGTCACATTCTTCTGCAAGTGTCTGCCATTTCCTAGCAAAAGATTTTTGATGTGCTGGAACACAGGAGCGTAATGGGTGTCCAAACACGATTTGTGCTGGCGAGCGGTCGTCTATCCTTGGTGTGTTGCGCCATTCTAAAAGTCCTCGCTGAAACTCCTCATCATGAATATTTCCATTAGATGTCGTTTTAGCTACGAGTGACTTCATTGCTTTAACAGCTGCCTCGGCCACTCCATTAGATTGTGGATATGTGGGCGTTGACATCACGTGATTGACGCCCCATCTGTGAAGAAATTTTTTGAAGTCGCCTGAAGAAAATTGCGGACCACCATCTGTTCTCATCCGGACTGGTACACCCGTAGACGCAAAATGTTTCCTGATCGAGTGAATTACATGCCTGGAGGAAGGCTCAAAATCCCACGATGTTAAAATGGGCCATCCGGAGAGCCTATCTGTGTACACCAAATAGCTTTTCCCAGCATAAGAAAATAGATCAGCGGCAACCTCCTGAAATATACGTTCAGGCATAGGATCTGATATCATTGGCTCCTTCGGCAAACTTGGGGACATTTCTTGACACTTATCACACGATTGGACAACATTTTCTATATCAACACTCATTCCGGGCCAATAAATTATTTGTCTAGCACGTCTTTTCATACGCACAATGCCCTGATGCGCGTCATGAAGTCGATGTAGAGTTTCCTTTCTTGACCCTCGGGGAACTACAATTCTGGCATTGTATAATATCAAGCCGTCGTCCACACTCAAATCATTTCGTATTTTCCAAAAGGTTTGTGCAAAAAACGGTGCTTGTTCACATTTTGACGGAAACCCTTCAATGACCACTCTGATCAGCTTTGGTACTCCGGATCCTTTTCAGCAACTTCGCGAAGACATGTTAAATTTGGATCAGAAAAAACACAATTATCACCCTCATCTACGACTTCAAGTGAACGAATTTGCCAGATTTTCTTTACGCAGGTTTTCACATCTTCCTCAGCCTCTAAGTCATCTTTCGTCGGGTCATCAACTGGGGCACGCGAGAGCGCATCCGGAATCGCATGCAGTTTTCCCTTGCGCCATACTGTAGAAAACACATACATTGAGAGTTTTTCCTTGAGCCGCTGGAGGCGAGGATTTTCGACCATGTCCAACGTCTGGCGATCAAGAATTGGGACTAGCGGTTGGTGGTCTACTATCAATGTGAAATGAGGTAATCCGAGTAGTAAAATTCGACATTTGCGAACGGCCCAGACAACAGCTAATAATTCTAATTCAACCATTGCATACCGTGTTTCGACGTCACTTAAAAATCTTGAACCACATTGTACGAGTCGCCATTTTTCTCCATGTTGTTGAAGTAGAGCATAGCCCAATCCCTTCTTGCGTGATGCATCAGTTTGTAGGACTGCAGGACGGTCAGGATCAAAATTCGCCAGTGTTGGAGTTGATGTTAAAGCCTTCTTAACATTTTCAAATGCCTGATCATGGTTAGCAGTCCAATTAAAACTGTTGCGTGTTTGTAACAGGCTACGTAAAGGGGCAGCAAAGGTGCTAAGTTCCGTTGTGAAATCTCCTAGTTGGTTCACTAGACCCATAAAACTACGCATTTCAGTGATATTAGTGGGAGTCGGAAATTTTGAAATAGCGTGAACTTTCTTGGGGTCAGCTGAAATACCATCTCTTGAAATGATAAACCCCACGAATTTTACCGTGCTTGCTGCGAATACAAATTTTTCAGGGTTCAAAGTGATGTTGTTGTGGCGACATTTATATAAAAATTCCCAAATGGCACGAACATGTTCTGGGAAAGTTTTAGAATACATGAGTACGTCATCGACCACTTTTTGCATGTTATGAATTCCATGGAGAGCCTCATCTCCTCGACGACAGTACTCGTCACCCGTGGATGACAAGCCCATGGGAGCTCGTAAAAATTTATATCTACCCCAGGGGGTTATAAAAGTTGTCAGATGCTGACTACCTGGGTCTAACGGAATTTGCCAATACCCGTGCTTGGCGTCCATTGTGGAGAAATATATGGACTCACCCGACAATCCAGATATTGCATCTTTCGGGGTCTGTAGTGGATATGATGGCCGAGTGACAAATTTATTAAGCTTTGTTAAGTCCACACAAACACGCACACCACCTTGTGACTTTGGCACAATAACCATTGGATGGCACCACTCAGATGGTTCCGTCACTGGTGATATTATTTTGGATTCAACCATTCTTTGCAGTTGCTGATGAACTTCATCTCGCCATGCATACGGAATTGTTCTAGAGGCATGTAATGCGAAAGGTTTTGCTTCGACACTTAAATGAATTTTCATTGGAGGCCCCTCCATGGGCTTCAGTACATCTTCTGAATTAAACACATCTTTGAAATGTTCAATAATTTTGCTTTTTATTTGTAAAATTTCATCCGATGAAGGTACGTCTGGCAAATTCCCAAGCAATGACATGTCCTCATTACCCCTAGTCACAGGTAAAGCGATTGCAGATACTTGTACAGGCTTAGGGTACTGTGATGGTATAATACCCAAATCTCTGCATACAAACCAAGCCAGAAGAGCTCCCTTGCATCCATCGCATACTAAAATTTTTGCGTCCGTTGTTTTACCAAAATATGACAAACGCACATACACAGTACCGATGCATTTCATACCTTGATTATTAGCAGTTAAAACCACACTGCATTCAGGCTTCAGAATTTTCCTTATCCTGAGCCCATTAATCCATGCCTTCGATGCAACGCAAACCTCGGCTCCAGTGTCTGGCATAGCCATTGAGCTTCCCATAAATGTACCATTACAGCTGTAAACATTTACTTTGACATGCGGAGGTTTTTTTCCAACTCGATTTGACAATTTACGGCAGCGTATAACGTTTGTTTCTGGAGGCTTGTTATTCTGTAAACTTTTCGCTTTCCGGCACACCCGTGCGAAATGCCCTTGCTTCCCACAATTGAAGCAAGTTTCATTCTTGGCTGGACATTTTCCTGTGTGACCCCTGCCACAATAGTTACATGTTGACTTTCCAGAATTATCACTGATTAGCGCAGTCTTGCTCACGGATGCCAGATTTTCGTTATGGACACTAGATTCAAGGATATCATTATTTTTAGCAGCACATTCGTCGCTCCTGCAGATATCTACAGCATCTTGTAATTTCGGAAACGGTGTCCTTGATAGGAGTTTACGTCTTGTGTCTTGTGAAGTTATACCAGCAATAATACGAGTGGCTAAGCGCATGTCCAAACAACTATCACACAATTCCGCGTTACCGGCAATTTTTCTCAGGTGCATATAAAACGAATCAAAAGTTTCACCCGGTAATTGTCTTCTCTCTTCAAAATCCACCCGATCCAGTGCAACATTTCGTTGTTTGCGAAAAAAATCCCGTATTCGTTTCAACAATTCGTCCACCGTCAATTCAGTTTCCGATTCATAAGTGGGGTTTATGACGTGATTTAAAGTGTCCAACATTCTTGGTGATAAGAATCCGTTGAAATGTGATACTTGTTCCGGGCGCGGCAGTGAGGATAACCTTATGACTCTTGCGTAATCTTGCCAAGACAACTCCCAGTCGCAAAAGTCACGTAGGCTACAATCTGCGTGAAGCCGAAGTGGTTTATTAGGTGGTGGACATGAGGCCGTGGGATGGCCCCTTTCCGTGAAAAGGGCGTTTACTAGGTCTTTATGGTCTCTTTCCATGCGCTGTACCATATCGGCGTGACGTTCCTCGATTAAGCGCATTTCTTCATGCCTTTTCTCATTGGCATCTCTTATGGCGTCAAGATATTGCTGTTCCCTTTCTTTATGTTGCACCTCGCGTTGACGCATGTCAAGCGCCAATCGGTCAAAATATTTCTCCAGCCAGGCAGGTGCTTCAGCCTTTTCCGCCATTGTCTATTAGATCACCCTGTTGGTAGCAGACTGAAGTTGAGAAATACCCGATTTCGTACCGTTCAGAGTTTAGAAATCGGCTGCCGACAACGCCATGTTATGTCCTGACAAGGCAAGGAGACTACTGTTTAAAATAACGAAGTATATTACACAATATATACAAAAGAAACGGTAAACAGTATAAGATCAAATACCAAGCAGCCAGCAAGCTTAACAGAAAACACTAGAATGAGTAATAGACCGGGAAATCCCCTGACGTCACAATATGCTATATACAAGACTATGCGCATGAATATCTACCACCATTGGTTTTCTTGGACCATTGCCAGTGACTGAAAATGGCAACAGACACATTTTGGTTTTGTCGGACTATTTCTCTAAGTGGGTAGAATGTTTTGCTTTACCAAATTCCTTTCAAGATTTGGGGTACCAAGAATTCTTCACTCAGATCAAGGAAGAGACTTCGAATCGAAATTGTTTTCAGAAATGTTCCAATTGTGAGGTATTCAAAAGACTCGAACAACTCCATATCATCCCCGTTCAGATGAACAAGTTGAACGTTTCAACAGGACTGTACAACAAATGTTGAAAGCTTTTGTAAATGAGAATCGAAATGATTGGGACGATCACCTCCCATACCTTTGCATGGCATATCGCTCCACTGTACATGATAGTACAGGATATTCACCGAACAAGTTAATGCTTGGACGAGAAATCGAGATGCCTGTTGATGTTATGTTTCGCAAACCAGAGTCATCTACACATTCTTGTTACACTGAGTTTGTCGAATGGTTTTCATGTGTAACTGAAAAAGCTTTTCTTCATGCTAGGCAACATCTAAATGCTGCGGCAACCAGACAAAGGCGAAATTTTGATCTTGGTGTTAAACCTCTCACATTTCAGAGAGATGAATTGGTGTGGTACTTTTATTCACCTAAGCATCGCAAGTTGAGTATTCCTTGGATTGGACCTTATGGAATTGTGGATTGTTTACCTAATCACTTGTATAGGATTCAGGAGAATTCGGGAACACGTTCTCGAATTGTGCATGTTGACAAACTGAGACCTTACCTTCAAGAAGATGAAGAAGACAATGATATTGATTTAACTGGATTTGATATTTTACCTGATGTGAAACCTATTATGAAAAAGAATGAGCAGATTGCTCATAATATATTTGAAGAATTACCTTTCTCTTCAAGGCCAGACACTGTACCAGAAGAGGTTACAGTTGATGCGAACTCTGATAATAACCAACGTACTAGGCGAAGGCCTAGATATTTGGATGATTACATTTGATTTGACTGTGATAATGCTTTTATCAATCTTTTAACAATTGATTGTTTTGATTTAGATAGACATTTCGTTTGAGTGTACAGTTCTTTACAGTTTCTTCACATTTTTATGGATTTTCAATTTTAAATATGGAAAATTCTTCTGTAAGTTCCCATCTTAAAATGGGGGGAGGAATGAGACGACCACGTCTATAACTCTGTTTTATACTTTATGCCCATATTTATTCTTACCACTTGAATCATTGTGGCAGTGTGGAATTTCTTCTGTGTTTTAGGTTATCATTATAGTGTTTTAGTGCCGTTAATCTGTATAATTCTTGTTGTAAAATGATATTAGTAGTACAGGTTTAGTGTTTCTCCAGTTTGGCATAGCTCTGTTGACTAGTTATCTTGTATTCAACGTTTCCGTAACTAGTCTACTTTCGTAGTTTAGTTCCAGTGTGATATCCGTATTTCTATGTGTATTGCCAGGTGTATATAGGTGTTTGTCGGTAAGATAGGATTTGTGTTGTATCTTTAGTGTCATACTAGTTATTCCTATGTATTTCTAGGTATGTTTTGCCTGGTTTTTGTATATTCCATTACATGTCAATAGTTCATGACTGTGACGTCATAGACCAATTCTTATTTGTGTTCTGTATGGTATTTTGTACTGTATTTTTATTTGTTTGTTGTATTTCTAATTAGGCTTGCACGTAATTTACGGATTTACGGAATTATTTCGAGTTACGGAAGCGAAGTTACGAATTACGTAAATTCGTAATTATTGGTGGAGCGCTTTCGCGATTCAAACGAGCTCTCTTTAGAGCAGTCAATTCCGTCGATTGTAAAAAATTAAAGTTTAATAAGTAGAAGAAGTTAGAGTTCCGGTATTCGCAGCCGTTTTTCTCTCTCTTGTTACGCAGATGGAGAAGGCATAACGCGTTGCCATTTACTAACCTAATATCAACTTGTCTAGCATGGCAAATGTACATATTAAGCGTAGATATGGGATAGAATTGTGTTGAGACCGATGAACGCCAACACACCTGGTTTCAACTTCTTCGGGTGAAATGACTAAAGAATGTAAGAGATCAACTTACCAAACATGGTCTACTTGTAAATGCCGTGATAATTAATGTCGCGCTTATCAAACAGCAATATGATGACGGAAGAGAAATTGCGTAATGAACCAACGCAACTTAGTCTTTTCGGCATCGGTAAAGCGATTCAGACGGCAGAGAAACAACAAAAAGACGGGATTTCCCATGTTTATTCTGCGCGAGATCCATTTTCTATTACAAAATCCTGATGTTCTGTTACCGGTTTTATCGTTATATATCTGTCCGGCCTTGGCCTTGTTTTCACAATGCCTCGCACAATTTCGGCCAAATATGTCTTTACCAAATGCGGCAACTTATTTTGATTTATCGTCGACTCAAATACCACCGGCACTCGACCAAACTTGTGTCAATTTTAGCCGATAGGATTGTCGACTTGAGTTAGAAAAGTAAATTAATATTTTCGTGAGTGCAAAATAAATGTCACCAAATGCATTGTTTTGCGATATAACTTTGTATTTTCGGAGAAGTCATGTCATATAAGTACGGTATTTAAATTATGCGCAATTAATTAATATTTGATCTAAATTTATCGCAAATAATGTCATAACATTTAGGCCGCGAAATGATTTAATGTAAAATGATTTAATGTAAAATGAAGCATGGTAATCGGAATATCGTCAATAACGCATGATTGCCACCAGGTATATTCATGTCAAAGATAAATAAAGCACAACCGGTGTATAGCGAAACGATTTTTTTTCAGTTTTTCATGCCGTTTAATTTTTACTATCTTTTTATTTTCCTACTCTATATATATACGATAGTGTACTCTTCATATCATGCCCTGATGACGTTTTTCTGAATAGAAATTCGAAACGTCGGCAAATTATATCGTTTTGCTATACACCGGTTGTGCTTTATTTATCTTTGACATATCGTCAATAAGTCGGCATCAGTAATTATTATAACATGCTAACTAGGTAGTAAAGTCGGATAATGTAAAAAAAACGGTACAATAACAAGTCTTCGTCGCGAGGCAAGCGCAAGTATAATCAAACGAGAAAATACGCTCGTCGTTGATTTATAAATTAGAAACCCGGAATTTTTATTTAATACGAAACTCGTATTAATACGTTGATACGATTTAAAAAAAGTCAACTATCGTTTCATAAATATATTACCACTTACCAGTGCTGGTAATGATAAAATTGATCGCATAAAATTGGGTGATAAAGTTGATAAAGGAAAATCAAAGCTAACACAAAAGATAAAAATCAGAATAAAATTAATTTGAATTTTCTTTAGCATCTGTCGCCGGCGTGTAGTACTGGCGGAAATATGGAAACCAAAAATATCGCAATTACGGGGTCATTACGTTTTCGATTTGGCCGTAATTACGGAATTGATTTTTGTCAATTACGTGCAAGCCTATTTCTAATTGGAGTGTTTGGTTGTATTAAGTTCTTACAGGTGTATAATGAATCTAGTTAGTTAACTTAGTTACTCTGCTGTAATTGGAACCGCAAGAAGATTATTTTGTGATCGACATTTATTGCAACTTCAGTGTCCAAGAAGCTGGCAGAAAGAACCTGAGTGATACCAATTCCGCTATGCCACATTATTTTTCCACCACCACTCAAAAGAAGAACAACAGAATGAAATAACAACAATCAATTCATTCAATGCAATGACTGAATTTGTTTATTTTCTACGAGTTGGTCGAAGCGTGGCATACAGTTGCTCACAGCGCATCGAAAGTCATGCATGGGCTCGAAAAGTCAGTTTCGTTTCTTTGACTTGATAGTCATCACGGATGAAAATCCTTGCTCGCACTCCCTCGTCAAAGGGGAAATTAGCAGCTGGGGAATAGCGCGAGAAGCGAACGTCACAAACGAGGAGGCCATGTTGAGCCAGAGGTTTATTGGAGAACAATGTCTTTGCGGTCTGGTCAGTCTGGATATCTATGAGCTTGCTTCCCAGTCCCGACAGACAGTTCGACTAGATCATCAGAGAATGGATCGGTTATGTAGGCACAACATGTAACATTGGGAAAGTATTTCCCCAACTCAGCATTGAGAGGTGATCAATGATTTCATGGGAGACTTTATCATTGGGCGCGCTGTGAAGGGTTGTCAAGGATGTAAACATTCCGTATTGCTTGCTACGTTCTTTTCCAGAGGTCGAACTTCCGGACAAACGTCCTCAGTTTTAAAATAAACTCTACGATAGTGCAGTTTGGTCCTGAAATGACAGATTCAAAGGTTTCAAAATTGTCTGACAATTGAGCCAATCTTATGATAAATCCCCCGTCCTCCAGATCTTTTTGAAAATCTTGGTTTTTCTCCCTTAATAACACAAGTAGTTCATCCCTCAATTAAAAAAGACGCTTTGTTGTATTTCCCCTGGAGAGCCAGCGGACCTCTGTGTGATAGAGAAGTCAAGTGTGATCAGAACCGAGATCTTCACAGATCAGCTTAAACAGGCGAATCTTTAGAGCTGACGCTTTGACAAAATTTACAATTTTAAAAATTCCGTTGAGGCACAATAACAACTTTGGTGGGAACGTTTGGGAACCAGATTTCACATGGACTTGAAACCCAGACTTTCGACCAAGCATAGACGAAGCCCCATCTGTCGTGCATTCTATTAGTTTTCCCCAATCCAGTTCATTCAGCTTGAAGAAATTGTCTACAACTCTGAAAACATTCTTTACTTTTGTTGTACTGCACAACTCTTGGCTCAGCAGTAATTCTGTTTTCACAGCATCATGAGAGACTCTGCAATGGTATGAGCCGTTAGGCTTTAGGCCACCAGTAAAACGACTGGATACGACGCTTTGACAATCTATGTCCACTTCTGGTGGAAGAGGCCAGTTCTGTCTACACGCTGCCGCTTCATTTGCTCCGCAAGTCGCCGAAGGTAGCCCTGATATCAGTTTTTCTTATCAGCGTGGTTCGTTCTAAGATGACGTTGGAGCAGGCTGGGTTTCTTGAAGGCGTTGGAAAGAGTATTCATGCAGACCGCACATTGCGGAAGAACGTCTCCTTTGTGTTCGATTGAGATGAAACCATATTTTAAATAATTTGGATCATAAGTTCGCTTGGACATGATAGTCAGTGACAAACCTTCCTTAAACAAACCGACACGCGCATGTAACGTATAGCTCCAGACATTCTATGAATTCACACTGGTGAGAAGCAAAAAGACGTCTCCTACCATGGCGGCTTCAAAAAAGCACCGCGATTAATTAAGAACTCTCTTCAATTTCTCGAATGAAAAAAGACAGAATGTTTTCGCGTACCACCTGGAAGACCTTCGCGTACCACTAGTGCATCCGGCCCAATTGTGCCTGCTGAAATTATGACTATAGTTTTTTATGAATATAAATATCCGTTGAAATTATCGATAACTGATTGTCGGCTAAAGTAAATACCGTAATTCTTCGCGTATTATAAGCACATAGATATAATGTGCAAAAATCACCCATCCGAATTACTTATGTCATTAAAAAACTCATATCAGCATTTGGGCCAGAAAATTTTTTCGTTCGTTCGTGAATGCTCTGACACATGTTCTTTCCTTTTGTTTTGTACAGCGATTCTCAAAGTGGGGGCAAAAGAGATAGGAAACAGGGAGGCAGGGGGCAATTGCGCATTCTCGGTAAGGAAAATTAGGTTGAAAACACAGATTGTTATCCTCATCATGACCTGGGTATTTAGGACGTGAACATCGAAATTATGTCGGTAAACTATATCACCTCGAAATTTTCAATCGGAGACTATTGCATAGTCCAGCGGTTCCCAAACATTTTATTTATGCGGCGCCAGATAAACGCATTAGTTTAGAGTTGTAAAGCTTTTACTTTATCGTAATAAATTGTACTCAAGACTTTGGGATTTAGCAAACGGTGATATTTTAAAATTATTCAGATTTTTTAAGATTATTCAGATTAAAATTCAGATCGCAGTATTTCAGAATAGTAAAATTTTCATTTATTGTACCCAGGCGCAACGGCGATTTACGTTGAAAATAATTGAATTAATATGGCGAGACAATTTTAATGCTCTTATCGGTCACGGACTGAATATTTTACGCAAGAGAAAAATCATCATCGGTGACAAAGTCGGCAATTTTAATGAATGGCGTAAGCGCGACGACTCGCTTGTAAATATACTGGAAATATAGTATCCGCAAGTCATCTGGCATTTTTGACGAAGTAAAACTGTTGATTCTTTCATTTCTAACATCATATTTGGTAGAAAAGTGTCAAATCAAATAATGTTTTGAGCTTGTACCTGACTAAAATTCCTCCATCTTATTAACAACATCATGTCAGTGTAGTTTTTTTTTTTTTTGGGGGGGGGGGCGGTGATTATAACGTTAAAAGTGCAGTATGTGGGCGACGGTACAAAAAAAAGTTTGAGAACTACTGGTATAGTACATGATTAACAGTACTTAAATCATTCTGTCCGTACTCATGACATTTTCAATGTTTTTTCAGCGCTAATATTTTAATGTTATTTACTATATCCCCTGCTGCAAATACCTGATGCTTTACATCACTTAGACGCGATCAGTGAAACGGGAATGCGATTGACTGACTTGCGAATTTGCAAATAAACCGTTTTTGATCATATTGAGTTTTGATCACCCGGCCCAGTAATCCGTCTATTATCCGCATCCGGCCCAGTCAGGAAAGTAATTGCGCACCCCTGCACTAGTGGTACGCGTACCACAGTTTGGGAATCACTGTTTTAATTGGATGCTTCTCATGCAAAACACGGAGTGGAAAATTGTCACTTATCGATTTTAATCGGTAAGTATGTTGATAGGTATTTATTTGTCTGTATGTTTGTTAGATGCACGCCATATCTCACGAAAGCGAGATTGAATCTGCTCCAGATTTTGCATGTGCATTCATCTTATCTCTTATTGATTTTGGGCGAATTATGTCGTATAACTAGCGAGTTATCAATCAATTATTGATATAGTGATCTAGATTTTTGTAAAGCGAGAGAATTTTGGGACCCGCCGAGTATGTGTGTGCGATGCGCAGTGCGCAAGTTACAAGAGCGGATGAATTGAAACTGCAGTTTCTGTTTTGGGGGATCCCCTAACTATCGATCGATAAGTCTTCGCTTTCCAACCGATATTCTCGTTTAACCGTGCGTTGAGTATTTACTTGCGAAAATGTTTTGATTGATGAAGTCAAGTTGTTCGACCAACTCCAAAACTTATGCAAGTTCATAGAAAAGCAAATTCAATCCAATTCAGTTTCCTTCTGTAAACCCATGGCACATGAATGATGAACAGAACATTTTAAAACTGCAACACCCGCGACTTTTACAACGAACTGATTAAGATCGCGAAATATTATTTCAGCATTATTGCACATTACGCCAACATTGAGCGCATTTTCCTTTTAATGCAGCCACAATGGTCAAAAGAACGCGAAAACTTCTTATTTGAGTCTGTTGCTAGTATACTCACTTTAGTTTACAATTTTAACGACATTTCTTACAGCCAGTTTTACGATATATATTGCTAAAAATAATCCAGCAATGTTGACAAAGATTAAAGGAATTGCCAAATACTCGTGGTCTAAGTGAAAATGAATCGATTGTTTCGTAGATGTTTTTTTAATAAAGACAAAAATCTCATTATTGTCACTTCTATATTCAATGTATATGTCAGGCACACGTGAAATGTAGTTCTACCAAACAATGTGTCCTCCTTTTAGGGATCGGAAATATGGTCACCCTATCTAATAGGTTTATGTAAAGTAAAAATCTTAAAGTTTTCGGAATTAGCTGCAGTATTGGGGTAATGAATTATTTCCAGTATAGGTTTTATTACTGTTTCATGTTATGTAAAATATGTTAAAAATAAGTTTCTATCGTTATTCATAGTTAAAATAAAAAAGCGAAAATTAATTGTTCTTGACGTATTACTTCTATTTATCTGAATCTTTTTGCATGTATAAAATTGAAAAATGAAGCATTCGAGTTCGAGATGCTTTGCAGTAACTGAACAGTCCTCATAAATAATGACACTCAAAGAGAGAGAGATAAAATGGATTATATTGAAAGAGAGTTTTCTTCTTGTTATTGTTCTAATTAAAATGTACGATTGAGGAAACCTGGTGACAGTTATTGTTGTAGGAATGTTATATACAAGATAACCAGGTCATGCAAGCTAATTATGAATTTTATTTACCAATGGGTTCGATAATATCAACTAATAAAAGGTTCATAAGCGCGGTGATCGAAAAAAGAATTGCACAAAAATACCAATTTTCAAAATTACCGGCATAATACAAAACATGGCGTCATATCATTAGGATGTGATGATCACACTGATGCCATCAGGTAATACATTTCTGTAGTGTCAAAGTAAATCTTAAAACCATAAAATAACAATATTTAAAGTTTTGGGGAAAAATAATTACTTGATAAACCAGAATTATTGAACTATATTGTTCATATAAAGAGATGACAACAATGTTAAAATAAAAAAGTTAGTACTGGTCACTGGTCAGTAAAATAGGAGGCATTAAGGATCTCAAGTACATACTCCTGAATATTGTCTAATGATAACTTAGTATTATCAAGTACAAATAGAGGATCCAATGTATCGAATAGAATGTTACAGGGCAAACACCCGATTAGTTAAAAAAAAAATTACCCCGTTTAAAAGAGCTCAGTTCAATATTTCTGCTCCGTACATACCACAATAGCTTACTTATCTTTATTCGAGCATTTTCAGAATTCACCTAAATATTTTAAGTACAAACCATCCAAATATAAGCTTATGTTATTTGGTTTGATTAATAATGTTTGTAGACAAAAACATCATCACATGTGCAATAAAAGGCCGAACTCTTCAAACATAGGCTTTACGTTGCCTATAGACATCAAAAAGGTCTACTTAGAAGTTAAAAAAAAAATCATCTGAATACATTTATTCTTTTCTTTTGGCTATTGTGATACTAACTTACATATGTTTATTTACAACTTTATTACAGCGCATTGAGCTTCACATGCACCGTTAATTGTCTTATTTGAAACAGTCAATAAGCAGGAAAAGGATAATTGTCATAGTTAGACAATACTTCTGAATTTTAGGGTTAACTAAGTCAATAAACTATATCGTTTTGCATGTCTCTTTGTAATCTAGTCCTATTTAGTAACAACTAAAATTCATAAATTTATGAATTTTTATTGAATTGTATTTCAATGGGAATCCCATAGAATGGAATCAGATAAGAAAGGCATAAATTGCTACGGAATGGAATAGGCTGGAACAGAAATGTATGATTTAATATGGAATTAATAATGATATTTATACAAAACAATACCGAATAGGCCTACATCATTTTCTAAGAGAAGTGAATTAGAACAATGATTTACCTTTGCACACATTTGAACAGTCATAGAATTTCAATGTACTGTGATATATACATTGATATGAGTAATTACGGTTGCCTCAAGCTTGGTTACCACGTGCTAATATGACAAACACATTGAAAGAAGGGGTGGGTTGTTCGCATGCTGTGGGTGGCATTTTCAATATGCCTCATTTCCTGAGATTTCTGAGTTTGCGACTTCAATAGTATGACATTATTGTTATAGTTTAAACGTGTCGTGCAGCATCTGAGTGTTGTTCTCGTTTATTGGAATTCAGCTAGTTTTGGGGCGGATATTACGTTGCTAATGTGTTGTTGTTAGAATTCCTCTTATAGTTGTTATTGATAAATCGCTTTTCTCGATAACTAATAGACCATTAACCTTGAATATTCAGTGGTTAAAATTTGTCTGATTGTCTTTTTCGGTAGATTTCTATTGCTCTTATTCATTTTAAATAATTTCTGTGGGCTCTAAGCAGTGCGTTTATTGTTGTGCAATAGCGTCATCATAATTAAAATTGCTCACCCTATAATGGTTCCGCGATTGTGACAGATTGCATACCGCGCTATTTTGTTTTGGCCTCCTTGGGCATGTATTTGAGCATCGCTCTCTTGTATTAGTCATACGTGTCATGTGTGTCTGAGAGCGTATATCTCACGAATGCGAGATTGAATCTGCTCCAGATTTTGCATGTGTATTCATCTTATCTCGGAAGCCTATTGATTTTGGGCGAATTATGTCGTATAATTAGCGAGTTATCAATCAATTATTGATATAGTGATCTAGATTTTTGTAAAGCGAGAGAATTTTGAGACCCGCCGAGTATGTTTGTGCTATGCGCAGTGCGCAAGTTACAAGAGCGGATGAATCGAAACTGCAGTTTCTGTTCTGGGGGATCCCCTAACTATCGATCGATAAGTCTTCGGTTTCCAACCGATATTCTCGTTTAACCGTGCGTTGAGTATTTACTTGCGAAAAATGTTTTGATTGATGAAGTCAAGTTGTTCGACCAACTCCAAAACTTATGCAAGTTCATAGAAAAGAAAATTCAATCCAATTCAGTTTCCTTCTGTACACCCATGGCACATGAATGATGAACAGTACATTTTAAAACTGCAACACCCGCGACTTTTACAACAAACTGATTAAGATCGCGAAATATTATTTTCTTTTTAATGCAGCCACAATGGTCAAAAGAACGCGAAAACTTCTTATTTGAGTCTGTTGCTAGTATACTCACTTTAGTTTGCAATTTTAACGACATTTCATGCAGCCAGTTTTACGATATATATTGCTAAAAATAATCCAGCAATGTTGACGAAGATGAAAGGAATTGCCAAATACTCGTGATCTAAGTGAAAATGAATCGGTTGTTTCGTAGATGTTTTTTTAATAAAGACAAAAATCGTAGAATTTCAATGTACTGTGTGTGATATATACATGAATATGAGTAATTACGGTTGCCTCAAGCTTGGCTACCACGTGCTAATATGACAAACACATTGAAAGAAAGTGGTGGGTTGTCCGCATGCTGTGGGTGGCATTTTCAATATGCCTCATTTCCTGAGATTTCTGAGTTTGCGACTTCAGTAGTATGACATTGTTGTTATAGTTTAAACGTGTCGTGCAGCATCTGAGTGTTGTTCTCGTTTATTGGAATTCAGCTAGTTTTGTGGAGGATATTACGTTGTTAATGTGTTTTTGTTGGAATTCCTCTTATAGTTGTTATTGTTGAATCGCTTTTCTCGATAACTAATAGATCATTAACCTTGAATATTCAGTGGTTAAAAATTTGTCTGATTGTCTTTTTCGGTAGATTTCTATTGCTATTATTCATTTAAACTAATTTCTGTGGGCTCTAAGCAGTGCCTTTTTTGGTGTGCAATAACGTCATCATAATTAAAACTGCTCACCATATAATGGTTCCGCGATTGCGATCAAGATGTCAGGCGACACAATGCCGTACCGATAGTTAGCTGTGACAGATTGCATACCGCGCTATTTACCGCTCTCTTGTATTAGTCATACGTGTCATGTGTGTCTGAGAGTGTAGAGGACAATCAATCTCTTAAAGTTCCAAAAGGCTCAGTACAATAATTGTCAATACAGGCGAGATATCAAGCGAGTCACCGATGATGAACAAGATTAAGTTAAATATAATTCGGTGAATATATTTAAGTAGCCTATAAGCCTCAAGCCTCCTACGACCGAGTCATACTTTCAATACCTGTAAAGTTTCTATATCCAATTGATATTTATCATAACATAGCTATTCCACGTTTTCAATATTATTATTTCATTTATCTGTGCTATTATGGCTTGGCTACCACGTGCTAATATGACAAACACATTGAAAGAAAGTGGTGGGTTGTCCGCATGCTGTGGGTGGCATTTTCAATATGCCTCCATTCCTGAGATTTCTGAGTTTGCGACTTCATTAGTATGACATTGTTGTTATAGTTTAAACGTGTCGTGCAGCATCTGAGTGTTGTTCTCGTTTATTGGAATTCAGCTAGTTTTGTGGAGGATATTACGTTGTTAATGTGTTTTTGTTGGAATTCCTCTTATAGTTGTTATTGTTGAATCGCTTTTCTCGATAACTAATAGACCATTAACCTTGAATATTCAGTGGTTAAAAATTTGTCTGATTGTCTTTTTCGGTAGGTTTCTATTGCTATTATTCATTTAAACTAATTTCTGTGGGCTCTAAGCAGTGCGTTTTTTGGTGTGCAATAACGTCATCATAATTAAAATTGCTCGCCATATAATGGTTCCGCGATTGCGATCAAGATGCCAGGCGACACAATGCCGTACCGATAGTTAGCTGTGACAGATTGCATACCGCGCTATTTACCGCTCTCTTGTATTAGTCATACGTGTCATGTGTGTCTGAGAGTGTAGAGGACAATCAATCTCTTAAAGTTCCAAAAGGCTCAGTACAATAATTGTCAATACAGGCGAGATATCAAGCGAGTCACCGATGACGAACAAGATTAAGTTAAATATGATTCGGTGAATATATTTAAGTAGCCTATAAGCCTCAAGCCTCCTACGACCGAGTCATACTTTCAATACCTGTAAAGTTTCTATATCCAATTGATATTTATCATAACATAGCTATTCCACGTTTTCAATATTATTATTTCATTTATCTTTGCTATTATGGCTGTATGTGTACATATTGTAATTTTTATGTATGCATGATATTTATCATATTTAGGCGCACAAACACGTTATGTCATACGCGTTTATTGTGGGAAAAACGGTTGATTGTAGATAAAATGAAAATATTTGTAAGTAAATCATGAAATAAGAGTGGAATGGCAATTCATAATCAGACAGTCAAAACAAAATAAATAACACATGATAACACTCTAAAGGCCTAGCTCGACAGGAAATATTAACGATAACGTTATTGCACCCCAAACAAGAACGACGGAACACACATGAAAATCGAGATGTAAAATACATGCGCGACACATTCACATAGCATGCAAAATAAACCCCGCGTAATTTGCTATAAAGCAGCTAACAACTATTGATCACAATACCCATAATTATTGCCCATCGCAGACGTAATAAAATGGTAAACAGTGTTTAAAACATAACAAACTAAAAAAACAATCCATTGCTTACAATGTAACATATACGTTTCTTCGTTGCAACTAGATACATCGCTAGTGATGGAAATATCATGGCATAAGTATCTTGAGTACTGAGAAATGTGACGGAAACATATGGTCTCACAACAGATTGGTTTCTTGAAAACGCCCACCCTAACAACGTTATAAGTGTTTACTGCGATGAAATTACTATAATGGTAATACTGCAATAAAGTCCCACTGTTTCCTAGCAGCACTGTCAACTTTACAATTCTATAGCTGAGATGTTTACTTTCGGAAGGGCGTCTCGACATCTCCATAATAGGTAACTGCTTTAATTTTAAAAGTATGTCGAGTGTCATGACACATTCGCTTGGTACAAATTTAGTTTTGAATTAACAACTTCCCAAAACTACAAGGTACTACGTCCTCTTCTGCCAGACTCTTGTAAATACAGCTGCTAAAAAAGAGTTTAAAGTTCATTTTTGGTCAATATTTAGTAATATATATTACTATTTTCTGAAGGCTTGTCACTCATACGTTTAGGTACTCCAGAAGTATGGGCACCAAGGTGGCGGACACGGGAACGTCGTATGTGTACCAGGTTAGGGTTGGGCCATAATTTTGGGTAAAAATACCACGGGAATCACTTGGCTAGTCACCTAACTCATTATAAAACTAAAATAGGAAAAATTGAAATAAAATTATGGCCTATCCGTAACCTGGTACACATACGACGTTCCCGTGTCCGCAAACCTTGGTGCACATAGTGCCGGTGCGCCTAAGTTGAAACAAATATATAAAATAAATATTTTACACTTAGATAAAATATAAAAATACATTTTAGAAAATTATAAAATTAACTTGACCCCTTTGGGGAGTTAATAAGCAAATTAGATTTGAAATAATCCGATGCTACGTCCTAAATGATTTGTTTTTGATCAATATTCATTCAATATTAGTTATTACTATTTTCTGAAGACTTGTCACGCATAAGTTTATTACAGTTGAGTAAAATACAAAAATACCTTTCAGAAAATTATAAATAAAGCCTGGCATTTGCGTTAAGTTAATATACAAATTAGCTTCAAAATGTCAAATTAGCTCTCTGCTACGTCTGAGATGATTCATTTTTGGTCAATATTTAGTAGTATACATTACTATTTTCTGAACACTTGCAACGCATAGGTTTATTACAGGTGGATATAGTACAAAAATACCTTCCAGAAAATGATAAAATGAACTTGACCTCTTTGAAAACCTTCTGAACTTGACCTTCTGAAAGGTATTTTCGTATTTTTTTCAACTTCATCAAACTAATGCGTGGCAAGTGTCTAGAAAATAACATTTTTTCCTTGTGAAATTCGGGAGCACGGAATGAAATATTGTTGGATAACTTGGAAAAAAAATTCCACAATCCGCTATTATTATCTTTGAGTTGAATTCAATATGAATTCTATGTTGACCTTGTTTCGAGTACTTTTTTTCATTCACTTTAAGGTAATGCACAATTTTAAAACTAGTTAATATTGTCAATCTCCATCGGAAATCCAAGTGCTTGTTCGAGGGTATTTAGCGACATCCAGTGTTTTCGGATATTTTGCGGGTCCTCAGGTCTTCTGATAATGCAGAAAGTTACTCTAGCCCACAATTTCAGTTCCTAACTTTGGAGGTCTTTGTTCAGTTTAGGTATTTTTGTATCGGAAAGTCTCTTTTAAAACTTTACTTCAGATTAACTAAAAATAGGTACGAAGTTATCGCGTTAATAATTAGAGCATGTGGACACAGTGTCATTTTGTTGTAGGGCATGGTTACTCTAGCCCACAATTTTGGTTTTCCTAGACCACAATTCTAGTCCGCCAGCCGACATTTCTGTTTAGCGGTTTTAGCACATTTGATTGTGGGGATCGGTTTTGATGTAAAAGAACATGTAATTAGTCTAGTACCTAGATTCAATAGGTTTACCTTGCTTAAATCCTGTAATCGCTGTAAATATATATCTGATCAACTCTCTGACCACCATGAAATTGTGGGCTGGGAAATTGTGAGTTAGAGCAGTGGCTCCCAACCGCCGGTCCGCGGGAAATTTCATTTTGTTGTTTTTCTACCTTCTCAATCGCTTTACCGTAGCCGAAAAGACGAAGTTACGTTGGTTTATTTCTCTTCCTTCGTCATATTGCTGTTTGATAAGGGCGATATAAATGGCCCGGCGATGTCTTGGCGTCGAGTAATCACACTTTTTGCTTTTTCGGGTCCGATTCATAGTGAAAGCGCTCGGTCAAATCTCGCAAGATTCACCATGACACCCAGCGAGGTGTGAACTTGTTGCGACACTGCAGGTGGTCACGAGACGCGTAACAAACCCCGGGTCCGCTGAGATATTTTCCGGGTGATGCACAGCAGGATTTTGAGCCTGGTACCAAGTTAACAACGACTTTATCATTGTATTATAAATTCATGTTATTTGGGGCGTCGAGGGATCGATATGATGAACCCGATGAAACCTATACTTTACATTCCAGATTTATAAAAGAAGCATTGTCACAATTCATTCTTGAGCTCTCTTGATAACGAATACCCATCGCTGAGTAATCGAGCAATCAAACAGTTGTCTGAATTTTCAACCAATTACCTCTAGCTTGAATTAAAACGAAGCAAATAAATTTACTGTTGGCCGCTGCCGAGCTACGTGTTGCAAATCCGTTTTTTGATGCCTCGTTTGCAGTCCTGTATTGGAAATTCTCACTGGAGTTAATTGTGTTTGCACATGATTTTTATATGTGAGATGTGTGCTTTTTTTACGCATAATGGGTTGTTATTATTTGATGTTTCACCCATTTAAAATTTTGCCGGACGCGAGTACATGTTATTTTATTTTACTGGTCCGCCAGGGTAGAAAGGTTGGGAACCACTGACTTAGAGTAACTTTGGTACTCTGCAGCTAGAATGCTACAGCGTATCAAAACAATAACTTTTTGAACATACCTGACAGTGCAGTTTCAGTTCGGGAACTAAACAAGTTATGTGAAGCCCTGACTCCAGCTCCCAATCACTAGATCCCATCAACAGATACCACAATTCTTTTCTACCGTAAAGGTATAGTTTATTCTTTGGTGATCCTGTTGTTGCCCTCAGCAAACCATGGGTTCCACTGTAACCATGCGCCATCAGAATTTGACATTTATTGCCCATTTTTAGCAGTCCACTAACGCCATCTCCGTGGCTACCGAGTCAGTGGTGTTCGGAGTCGACTTTTCTTTTGTTGAAGCGAGCGACTGCTGGTTACAGCAGATCGCCTCGAGATATATTTTTTTTTCTTAATTTATTTAAACTTAGTTCGACTCTTTATAATATAGTGTTAGACCTATTTTATAGGTGCCGCTGCTCGATAACCAGTATTGGTTTCTCGCGTCTCCTTCACCCTGAAATATGGCCTATTTATAATTTAATTTATTGCAATTTGTATGTTTGTGCCTATTTTAAGTATGGTGAGAAATAAACTACTGATTACTGATTGAACTTCACTAAATTCTGACTGACATTATTAATTTTGAACAGTCATACAACCAAAGGATAACTAAATTGCTGCGCTGCAATGCCGGGCAGCGTATCAGGTTTTGCGTATCGCACGGATGTATTTTGAAACCACAAGTAAAAAATCAGTGGGTAAAACTATTTTAGGGTGATACAGTCATTAAAGTTATAGTCCGCTAGCGCCGCCAGGGATGGTAATAAAGCAAATAGGGAAGTTTCAGCGTATGTATTTTATCAACCAACAAGTATGAAGTTCGTGAAAAAAAAAACTGTCTGCCTCACACCGTGTTTTCCCAAAAATATAACCTAGCCTGAATTTTAAAAATGATTTTTCATTTGATTTGTTATTTATAAACATCAGTTTTCATATTTTGTATTATTTTTTTTCTTTACTTTGTAATATTGTTTTGGATAAATAAAAATAAAAAACATCCTCCCAAAATAAGCCCTAGTGTTATTCTTCGAAAGAAAAGTGAAATAAGATTGTTGATAATTCAATGAAAAACAACTGATAAAGAACCAAGTGTTAATCATTTCAAGACTACGAATTTTAGCCGAGGAAACTCAAACAAAACGCCAAAATTAGCTAAACACGATTCAAAGTATTTTCATTCATGCCCATGTCTTTATATTCTTGATAAAACCTCTCAAATGCCCGCAATAATCTAAAATCACTGGAGCATGATTGGGGGGGTAAGAAAAAGAATTTCTTGAAAAAGTATTATTTTTTCCAAACGTACCTATGTATTTTGTTTCTCAATATCCTTATTCCGAGTTGCGCAAAATTCCAAACTCACTGGAGCGTTACAGGGAGGGGAAATCCCAAATTTCTGGTGGTGAAATATTCGATTAATTACTCCCTTCGAGATTTAGGCATCGCATTTCCCGGAGTCCTATTCCAAGTGCTCATAATTGTCCAAAATCAATAATACCAAAGTGGGCATGAATTCCCACATGATTTCTTACCACTGAGAAGCGGAACCACTGCGCCTACCCCCAATTAATTATACTTGAAAAAATTCTCAATACTCGGGCAAACGCTTTCTGGCCCCGGAAACGGAGCAAAAAGGCCTCTAAACCCCAAACTCACTCTAGTGCAGTGCTCGTCAACCGGGTGTATAATACACCCCAGTGTGTACCAAAAAGTTTGAAGGGTGTACCACATTAATAGGGTGTACTAGGGGTGTATCGTACCGACTGTTGTAGAGTACACACTATGCTTCTAACCCAGCAAAGACTTTCGATGGCTGCTAGTTTTAAAGATATCTTTTGGCTTGCGAATTTGTCTTAACTAACAGCCATATTCAAAATCAGTTAAAATTATCGAAGGGAAAGGACGTGATATTTTTTTGAAGCTTGTAGCAAGATTGAGCTTATTAAAATGGAATTGAAGTTGTGGCAGAATAATGTATCAAAATGTGATTTTTCCTATTTGGAATGTCTGGGCAATTTTTTTGAAGCTTGTCGATGGAAAAAAAAGCAAGATGAGATCAATTGTTCATACCTTGTTTTTTCGAAAATAAGGCCCAAAAGTAAGACCTAGCCTGGATTTTTAAAATGATTTCAATGTAAGCCCTTCCCCTAAAATAGGACCTATTCCAAGTCGGTAACGCATTTTTTTTTTACCTATTCGATAACAAGATAAATATACATTTCAAATGAGTGATAATTCTAAATTTAACAGTTATTATAAATAAAAACGTGTTATTTATGAGTAAGTACATTTAAAAATCTCGTAATTCTCTACGTTGTATTTTGTTTTTGATAAATGAAAATAAAAGACATTCCCCTAAAATAACCCCTAGTGGTCATTTTAGAGAGAAAATTAAAAAGGACCTTGTCTTAATTTTGGGGAAACACGGTAGGCATCTTGAATTGCTACTGCAAATGGTTGAAGTGAATGGTTGAAAAAAGAGAAATGCTTGCTCTCGACCAAATAACTGGTGAACTGCGTGAATTACGATCAGATCTTGTACAAAAGGCAGAGTTCAACGCATATAAAAACTACAACTAATTTTAAGCAGCTCTATTAGAAGTTCCCGAGTATCGCAATCTTTCACAAAAAGCATTCATCATTCTCGTCCGAATACCTACAGCCCTACGACATACCTGTCCGAACAAGGGTTGACTGCACTCATATAAATTAAATCCAAAAAAGAGCAAATGGCTGATGGAATCCAATAGCAACGGTCACATTAACATAATATTAAACTATTGAGTTAACATAAACATATATAACTTCTTAATACTGAATTTTTTACGTATTAAAAAATGTAGGACGGGCGGGGTGTACAAGATTTTAAGTAATGGTTGGAAGGGTGTGCCATTACAAAGAAAAGTTGACGAGCACTGCTCTAATGTGACTTGACTAAACTAAAAGCTCCGTTTTGGCCCGAGCCTGTATCACACGAGGCATAAATTAATGGACATTCGTGAAAAAACATTTATTGACATGAATGAATTGCATGTGATGAAAACTTCTGATCGCTTGCTGAAATGTCGTGGATCAGAAAATGGTAAAAATTAAATAAAAACGTGATTTGATAAACTCCCTTAGGTAATTTTGTATTGAGCTGTGGGTAAGAGTTTGCATGACTTCAACATAATTTTGAGGCCGATCCTTCAAACTTCTTTTAGTTCCATTTAGCCATCAGAACAAGTGAGTTGAGAAAATTTGATTCATAGTTTTCTTCTTGTTTCAAGTTTTGGGACAGACCCATCTCTGTGAATTCAGCAATAACCACCAACTATACATTCAATAGTGTTTGAAAGCACATACGGTATATGCTAATACTGATAGAGTCTATATATACAAACAATATAACAAAAGTACTGGTTATAGAATCGGAAAGACCCTCATGAATATCAAATCTAGAATAGATGATCTGAGACAAAAGATTGCCTGTTATGCGTTATTTCATTGGAGAATATGTTATAAGGTCCGGCACATACATCGAGTATATCTCGACCGGTTCGTTAGGTTACTGTAATTTCTAATAATGCAACGATGTTATTTGGAGATATTGATATGTATTTAAACCACTGCAGCATTTTCTGAATGCACCGCCCAATAGAACTAGCACGCGGTTTAAAATAGGTGCATAAAACGCTAAAATTGCCTTTAGACTAATGCAAAACCACGCCGACGAATTCTCACTACTACGTCATCAACGGGACATACTAATTTGCGTTCGATTTTGGCAGAGTTGACTTTTGAAAATTCAAGTGTTTCAAACGAAGTTCACTTTATGCAAGCGGTAAATGCCAAAAATCATATAGGAATTTGCTACAAAAATGTTTGCGTGATAACCACCTTTAAAGGGAAGTTTAGCAGTCTCGATTTGTATTTCTGCTTTTGAGCGACTCGTTATTTTCTAGTATATTAATAGGGTGCTTGTATTATTCCAAGCTTGATTGTAAAGCCAGTGTGACAATTGTGTCGAGCTTGTGTAAAAGAACGTCGCATATTGTTGATAATAAATTTGTTTGTGTATTTTGTTTGTTGGGTTGGCCGTTACTGTTACCAGTTTTGATATATTTTAGATACGTTAATTCTCATTTGTATTTATTTTAAAAAATACTGTTTGTTTTCATGTGCGGGGTAGACCAGGGTTACTGGCGAATGTCCTGTAATAATTAAAGAGCATCGAGTCAAAGTTGACCGTGTATGTGTTTGAGATTGTTTAGGTGTTATATTGAATGTCGCGTCGTCCTAAGTTTGATTTTGCTTATTCTAATTAGCATATAGTAGTCAACCAGTAGTGTACTAAAAGCATATTAAAAGGTAGTCGAATTGTCTGGCGCAGAAGGCTTGAAGACACGCAAACACACGCAAACGCATATATTAGCATAGTATATACCGGTACTTTAACTATTGAATCGATTGCATTTTTTCTACAGCAAAGTAGATTCTTCTTTTTATATTTAGTATTTAGCTATATTGCCATGGAGAAAGAAAACCCGGGGAACGACAAAAAGAGTGAGCAGGTCGAAGAACAAGCTCAATATCAAATACCTAAAGACAAAGGTAAGTGCATGCCTATTTAAAACTACATAGCAAAAATTGCACATCATGTTAATTATTTTGTTCTGCATTAATCAAGAAATAGGTAAATGCGTAACAATAACAACAACAATTTTTTTTTCTGAATGAAATACTATTAACGGTAATTTTATTTATTTTAATTTTTATGAACTACGCCATGTCTTTTCTCCTAACACGACTCGGATCGACGCTTACAAGCAATGCTATTATTGTGTATCTAATGTACAACCACGCACTGTTTGAAAACAATAGTAAACCATTCGCGAGGAGTTGGGTGTAAAGCTAGGTCCCAAGATAATTGACTCGTATACAAACAGAGTTAGTACAATTGAAATGTGGATATTTGAAGATTTGGTTTATTTATAGATGATAAAGATTTTGGTAAAGAAGCATCAAACATAAAATTAAAAACTGAAGATGGAGTTCAGCAGACTGAAACAGTGACAGGTAGCTATGATTCTTTTTAAACGCATGTTTAACTTGTTGCTCAACTTGTTTTAAGTGGGGATTTGAATTGAATTATTTCTCAAACTGGGGTCGATAGTTTTTGTAAAATCGGGGTCTCGATTTAGAGTCGCTTTGTTTAATACCCTGAACCTCAAGTCATTTTAATGAAATTCGATTCTCGAGTCGTTTGTCTAACCGGAGTTGGAGTCAATTTATTTGCTGGAACAGGATGACGAGTTGCAGTCGATCTGTTCGTCTAACCGGAGTTGGAGTCAATTTATTTGCTCGAACAGGATGACGAGTTGCAGACGATCAGTTTGTCTAACCGGAGTTGGAGTCAATTTATTTGCTGGAACAAAATGACGAGTAGCAGTCGATCTGTTTGTCTAACCGGAGTTGGAGTCAATTTATTTGCTGGAACAGGATGACGAGTAGAAGTCGATCAATTATTTTTATATACATGCTGTTTGTAGTCGAACTCGATTAGTTTGGATCTGGTTGGGTAGTAGTCGAATTGATTTGTCTAATCAATAATCACAAACCGAAATTTGTAAATTCTAAAATTGGAATTGATATTAATATAACTTGCAGACATTGAAGTTTTATGATCTGAGTTTTTCCTCATCGATTTTCGTATCAGGGAGATGGGAGTCCATTCATCCTATTTTCTCTACGACACCAAAGTCTAAATCTTTAATCCTATGAAACAGAGCACATTTACCTTTCAATCAACATCCAAGCCAGAAATATTTTGAAATCGAAGGTTGGGTCGTGTTCCACAAGCCGATATCTTATACCTGACAAAAAAATAATATTGGTGTTTGCCATCGTTTTTTCAACTTTCAACTTAACTATTTTTACAGTTCAAGAAGAAAACAGCGTCTTCAAAGCAATGGCTCTTCCATGCTACCCAGGTGAACACAGTACTTTTGTAGTTTTCGTATTCCGATCATTTACTCTTTGCTGTTGTATTTAGTGAAGTCGAGCCCAAATATATATGATTTTAGATTTTATACCAGGAATCTCTTCTTCATACGATCAGAAAAAAATGAGAAAAAATAGCTTAATATACGTTCTGAACACTATGTCTATGTTTTACTATAATGATGAAAAGATTCTGCTTCAAAAACGTGTATGAGTGTTATCAAGTTAATCATCAAAGTTTTTATTTCTAACTAAAGCTTACCAAACTTACCGATTGATTTGAATGCCATATATGAAATTGAATATTAATGCCTTTATTGAATGCCTTACGTAGAAAAGCACCTAGCTTTGAAAAGCAAATAGAATGCTTGTTGAATTTCACAATTAAAATTAGCAAAAATATCTATACTTCAAAAAGGGTTGAAAGCTTCAATCCCATGCTTAAATTATTATAGGAGTTATGATTGGTTGAATAGGCTATGCCGAACGGGAAAATAACTTATTTGTATAGTTTAACCCGCTGCAAATACAGATTTCGAACTTGACAATTTAATATGTTTAATAGATTATTAAGAAAGTTAGGATATTTCAACTCATAAATTATTGCATGGCAGGTGCTGTTGTTGAAAATCCTGGCCCGGATAATTGTGAAATAATGAAAGGTGAGAACAAATATTTTTGGGTTAATTTTAGTGGATATAAAATACCTAAGTTATATTGAGCAGCAATATCGATAAACAAAAAAATCGTGTTTTGAAACGCGCTGTAGAACAATGAAAATACGGTACTGTAAAGTGTCACTTCAGACGTACAGGAAAGGAATTGCTGACTAACGAGGAAAAAGGCGCGCAATATGATTGAAAATAATTAGCCATTCAAATTACTAATATGCACTAACATATTGATTGATGTTTTATTCCGACCCTTAGATTTCTATGACAGCCATGAATTTCAATTCGGCAGTTTAGTGAGTTTTCAGTTCTTGAAAAATCTGAACAAATTTCATGATTGAAGTAATGATGTGTTTTTTTGCATTTAGTGTTAGAAAACATACAACAACAATTGAATGCGTTAACCACAACTGTTGCTAACATTCAGCGTGGTAAGTCGATCTCATATTCATAAATTAAAGCTGCGATTTTTTAATATACTACGCCTCGTACTACTTGTATTGTTAAATACAAGTAGTACTACTTGTAAAATTGTTGTAAAACTAGGTTTCAATACAAAACTTTTGTCTTTTCAGCATTTTTCTCTCTAATACTGTACAATCATGGTGTGCACTATCGCTTCTAGTCAAGTTACAGCCAAGGTCGTATATGGCAAAATACTCACCAACCGCGGTACCAATAATCTTACCTCCTGTTTTTTTTCAGATGCTGTACTTGCAAGGCAACCAGCTATAAGGCCACCTCCTCCTGATCCATTAGCTATTGCTGGACCTTCATTACCATTATCTGGAGATCAGTCACAACAATTTCAGGGAGATGAAGAGTGGGCCATATTGTTACCACTAGCAGAGCAATTGGCAACTGGACCACCACCAGTTGGAAATCGTCCTTCCAGCGCATCAGCATCCGGTGGTTTGAGTATACAACCATCGCAGGCACGGGATCCTATTCATGTAAATCGTCTTGCAGACGCATCAGCTTCCGGTGGTGTGTGTATACAGGCAGCAGCTTCTATTTCTGGAAATCTCCCTGCATTGTCAAATAGTTGTAATGTTGATTCGTTTGTTGAACAGTCTCAAGAAGTCCAACGACCTTCTGGCATCTCTCCGTTAGTTAGTTCTGTACGATCTGCCGCACACCGTAGATTCAATCGCGATCGATGTAATCCTTTTTAATCCTTTTAACAGTTGGACACGAAACGGACGTACGGGATTAAAAATTATTGTTGTTCTTCAGTGAAAAATTCAGTTTCAGTATAATGGCGTCACCCTGTAGCCAATTAGTTGTTATGTAACTACAAAACTACACCAAATTGGCCCAATTCGTGAGAAACTCATGAAAACCAAAATTAATTATTCCCGTTATAGCAATTATCAATTTCTCAAAATCCAATTTCAAGATTTAATAGCATTTCGGTGCCATCCCATGTAAAAATAAAATTTATTTCCAGTAATATTCCAATAACGTAAATTCGAAATATCTTGTTAAAACCAAATTATCCACTTGAGAACAATTTTTTACATCTCATAATTGGAGTAAGTACGTGACCAGGAACACGGTGACTGGCAATAACAAGTTAATTGCTAGTAATGAACTTCAAGAAAACACTTTTTAATAATGTTTGATTATAGTGAACCGAAAGCTAACCAGAAACCGGAATGACGCGTGATTCTTTAATCGTTAATGTAAAAATCTGTTTCTTTATTCTATTTTAATTGCTTGGTAGAAAGCTATATATTCAGCAACGTGTTTTGTTTTAATCAGACTAGATTTGATCAAATTGTGTGTACATTGTATTTCTGTATATATTGTCGGAATTGCAATAAACTCAAAAGGTGTTTTCAAACGTCTCCTTACTACAGCCGAAGGCTATCGACAGATAGACAAGAATTTTTCAGAATCTTCTCCTCTAATTGGGTTTATTCAAGAAAGCACTGATAGGGTTTCCGAGGTAATAAACAAATTGACAGCAGATATTAATTATTTGAAATGCCAAATTGAAAGCATTCTAACCACTAATATTAAACTCCTATCTAAACAATACCCCGGTAAGATCCTAAGTCAGTTACTAGGTGGGAACAGAGCAGCTATCACCGTGGGTGATATATTGACCGAAATTGAATGCCAACGTATTAACGTTACCGTTCTTAGGAACCTCTTTTTACAGGTAAATATGCTACCCGACCTTAGTGCACTTTATTAATAATAGCAATGAAACGATCATTGCACAAATATTCCCTGATTCTAACGCTTATTTGGGTATTCATTTTTTTGAAAATTATACGCCTGGTCGTACATTTACGTTTCAAATTGACGGTCGGTTCTATAACTACGTCAATTATACTTTAAATCATGCGGATATGCATGTAAAATTTCTGAGACCCACATTCAAGCCTTTTGTCGACAATTTTAATCCTATCGATTACAATGAAGCATATAACGAATTACCAAGGGGACACCAGGGTTATGATGATATTAATAATATGTTATTATCAATCAGCCACATTAACCTTATTCGAGAACGAATATTAAGTGAGTAAACCCTACCTAATGCAGATAGCACATCAGACACTGATACTGATGCTATCTCACATGAAGTGCAAGACACTTTTGTTCATGCCCTCTCCTTCATTAAGACGTCAATCAGGTTTATCAGGTATTTATATGCTCTTATTCCATTTATCTCTCATTTGGGCCACTATTTGGACCGTTTGTTTTATCAAGAAACTTTGCCCAAACTGAGAGATGAAGGACTTCCTAGAATACAACGGCTTCGGCAATACTTGGCTGCTCGCAGGGAACAAGTGAACCCTGTTGAAACACCTCAACCTCTTGTGCAAAACAATAGACAAGATCAAGGGGGTCAAATCTATCAATCTAGATCAAATCCCAATAATAGATCCAATTCGAACTTATACCCTAGTCTGGCAGACTAGTCGAATAGCAATGCTCATATTGTACATATATATTATACTTTAACATGATTTCTTTCTAACAAGTGTTTTACGAAGAATTAAATACTTCGTGCATTTACATCAATACCTATAACAATAATATACCTCATGTATAACTATTCTCAGGAATAACTATATTTAATTCTACTTTATACAGCTTAAAATTTATTTTTATTTTTAGTTGAATTTCATGAATAAACAGCACGTCATTTCCGCCTTCTCAGCCCCAATTGCATCCTTAGAATTCTCCGAACTCCTGCGGGGGGTTAATGTAGCCAATTAGCTTGTTATGTGACTACAAAAACTACACCAAAATTGGCCCAATTCGTGAGAAACTCAATAAAAAACCAAAAATTAGAATTTATTCCCGTTTATAGCAACATCAAATTTCTCAAAAACTCCAATTCCAAGAATTAATAGCCATTTCCGGTGACCATCCCATGTAAAAAATAAAAATTATTTCCAGTAATATATCCAATGAAACGTAAATTCGAAATATCTTCGTTAAAACCAAATTATCCACTTGAGAACAATTTTTTACATCTCATAATTGGAGTAAGTACGTGACCAGGAACACGGTGACTTGGCAATAACAAGTTAATTGCTAGTAATGAACTTCAAGAAAACACTTTTAATAATGTTTGATTATAGTGAACCGAAAGCTAACCAGAAACCGGAATGACGCGTGATTCTTTAATCGTTAATGTAAAAATCTGTTTCTTTATTCTATTTTAATTGCTTGGTAGAAAGCTATATATTCAGCAACGTGTTTTGTTTTAATCAGACTAGATTTGATCAAATTGTGTGTACATTGTATTTCTGTATATATTGTCGGAATTGCAATAAACTCATAAGGTGTTTTCAAACGTCTCCTTACTACAGCCGAAGGCTATCGACAGATAGACAGTTCGAGTTAACGAACGCAAGACAAAACTATTGTCAGTCAATGCTGGGGTTATAATACATAAACCAGACCAATCTACAAACAATCTATGTGTAGTGGTAACTAATCACTATAACCCCATTACCCGTTAGCAAGTGTTGTCGTATCAATTTCTGTGCCTAACCAACGCGGAAGAATGATGTTTCCTTTGACGAAATAAAACTCATGAAAATCTGAACCAATACATACTACTGTCGAAATGCCGGATGATTTATTCGTATATGTTTTAGACTCTTTTCATCGTTGCGGACCCCCGTTTGGGAAACTTTGCGTTAGTGTACCTGAATTGACGCGACCTCAAAGTAATGGCGAAGATCTACACTGGGCGTCTGTCGGCTTGTCAGTCTGTCTGTTTGGCCTGCTGTAGCGTCCAAACGGCTGGACAGATATGGATCCAAAAAATATCACATGGGTGATTCTGTCACCTTAGTATGCATTTCACCAATTGATGTTTCGTTCCTTGGTCAGACTTTATCGGACACATACGTGTTAGTGTCAATTTTATTTTCAATTTTTCCTGCTTTCTCAAATACAATCTCTATGAATTTTTCTGAATTTATATCGATATGTTTTGAAAAATTCGACATGTATTCGACATCCAAAATATCCAAAAAATGTATTTTAGAATGTATTTGAAATGGCATATAAATCGGTTTAAAATAATACTTGAGTTCTTCCCCTCGGGCGTTAAGCGATATGTGCAGAACCAATAAAGAGAATAAACGATACCTGAATATTCTTTTCGAAACCTGTATTTTATAGCATGTATTTGTATTTCTTTGTAAAATAATATTTAAATTTATCAACGCTTCAGAATTGTGTGTACCAATATGGAGGTAACTAATTTTGTTCGCCTACTTCACATCAAGTTGTATAAAGGGACTAAAACCTATGGGCAAGGGGTATATTCACTTGCATAGCACAGACAGTCCCCGAACTCGTAATAGAACTAAAATAAGGAAAATCGAAAAAATATTATGGCCTAACCCTAACCTGGGACATATACTACGAAAGTAACATTTATTGTGCTATGTTTCCATCCTTACATTAATAAATATCCTCAGTATACATTTATCTCCTTTTTTAATTGCTCTACCAACATTTTAGGACGTCTATTACTACTAAGATATTAGGTAAACTCAAGCTTGTATTAGAGAAAGAAGAAACGCAAAAACTAGACGTGCAACTATAATTTAACTAGCCATGTAAATGAACATAATCTTAAGGCAATCCTATTTTTGACCTCAAAATCGTCTTGAGTTGTGAAATTTCAGAACATTGTAAGAAACGAAACACTTAACTATTATTAACAAAACTTAAACTAATTTGTATGCTGGTATTTACTAACTTTACTGACAACGATGAATACACAACAAACCTAGTATCCACAGTAGTAAAGTACACCGAGAAATAAAACAACAACAATAATCAAAATTTTGAATTCACCAGGAAGAATGCAATCAATGTAAACAAGGTATGAATAATCAATG